>QLOJ01004043.1:0-12531 GCA_003313625.1 Tricholoma saponaceum
GCCATTTCAAGTATTTGTTATGGCAATAATTCACCCTTACTGCGACTCCGGTCGGACATGCGAAATCAATGTCGGGAAAGAGCCTAGTTCCTGCCAGATCGAGATTCGAGTACCCGTCTCATATATATGCAGACACTCCCCAGAACGCTTCTCAAAGATTAAAAGCAAATACTCTAGCACACCGCCTCAAAACCACCGCAGGCGGAACGGCGTCGAGATAAGTGTCAATGTGCACAGTAGGTATCAAACATGCAAAGCTTCGAGTCTGTTTATGTTATTCTACTAACCGCTAATTAAGAAGTTACATTCAAATTTAGGGTGTTTCTACCCTGGAGGGCCGTCCTTTCCCCATTAAGGGATACAACTTCGCGCCCCCTCTCATCTTTACGCACCGGCTGGCACGCCTTGAACACAATGTCACATACCTGATCACGGATGGCTCTGTCCGACATGGCCGGCATGTGTAGTTTGAGCAGATTCGGAAACAATCCGTCAATGAATCGTGCAAACAGCACAGTGTCATCAATTGAAGTGACCTGGAGAAGTGTGAGCTCCTGTAGATTGTGAGACGAGACAACGGTGGGCGTAAAAGCTGGTAATACTGCGGAGTCAACGGTGATTAACAGCTGGATAAGTTCGGGGCATGCCGCAGCAAGGTAGCATAGGGATGCCATCGTTGGCTTCGCCGTAACCCCCACGTAACGATATAGAATGAGTTTCTTCAATGATGGCCAGGCCGGAAACAAAGCAGAGATGTCGTCATCGGAGAATTGCAACCATGGGGGTATGTGCCAAAGGCGCAGGGATTCCAGATGTGTCAAACCCAGCATCGGCTGAAGGAGTTCTTTGGCGCTACAAGGTTCATAAGGGTTGGCGTGGTCCATCTGTGAAAAGGTTTGCGCGATGTCTCGCAGGGAAGAATTTTGTCCGATGCGTTGATAGAGATGTCGGTACTCAGCAGGACTCCCAGGTAGTCCGCCGCGCGGATAGAGTGTGAGTGACTCGAGCTGGCCCCCTCCTAGCGAATCTAGGATCAAGAGTATCAGCTCGAGCGTTGCTGTGAGGGACAGGGTCGAAAGGTTAGAAAATGAGATTTCCCTCACGTTCTGGAGGGAAGTTGGTCGAGAGGAGTGGAAACATATGTCAAGAGACTGTAACCTTTGAAGCATTGAGAGTGTTTCGAGGAGCTCGAACTCCCAGCCTTCAGTCGATAACACAATTGTAACCGACTGAAGATGATGCATGGTAGGAAACAAGATGACATATTCACGAGGCAACTTTCCGTACAAGCGCAACTCGCGTAACGTCAGGGTGTTAACATTATTGACCAGTACGGACAAAGTGGGGCCCAATCCATAGCCCTCATGACCGTCTACACGAACGACCGAGTAGAGTGTTTTAGATCGAACGAGAGATGGAAGGAGGAGCATAGCCGTGTGTTGATCAAAGGCGGAGGTGTGTGAGCCACTCCGCATTTTGAACGTTTTCAAAGACGGAAGTAAGCCCCCCTCGAGTGATGATAGGTTAATGCAGGTTGCTCGATCAAATTCGTGAAGATCAGCAGTGTCGAAAGATAAATGGATAATGCGGCAGGCATACGAGTCGAACAATGCGAACGCGGTGCGATCTAATCTTCCAATGATGCCCTGTAACATGTTATGAGACTCAACTGCAACGTCATAACCTAACAAAGTACCATTTTGCCATCAATTCTCTGCATCCCGGGAAGCATAGTCAGGAGTGGGGCGAGGCTGGAGATCCTGTACCAAAGAAGATCCAGGGATTTGTCCTTCCATGCTTTACAGCACAGAGCTGCAGCCAAAAGATCCCTTCTGACCATCCGAGTCTGGTGGTTTACGTTGATGATAGATTTATCATTGTAAGTTAGTCTCTTGAGGATCTCGTCGAGAACATCGTCAATGATCAATGCGTAATGTGGGGACATTGACTTGAACGTGTAAAGTGATCCATTTCGAATAACCCCGCTTATCAGTAGAATGTTAAACTTGTAAGTAATTCAGTATTCGATGGTTGGGTGATCGCCGGCCGGCCCGAGCTCTTAATTTGCTCAATGTCCATCATGTGGACGGTCAAGTCAGATGTTTGCAATCGTTGGAACGGCTTTGAGAACTTCCACCCGCTCTCTACCCATTACTCCCTGCATCAGGCGAAAAATAACAATTTCAACTTCTACAATGGGCGCCGTTGGTCGGCATACAGTAAACACTACTGAACGGCTCACAGCTCTTCGGGAGCTTATGGCTAGGGACGGGCAAATTGTAGGAGCCTTTGTAGTTCCGAGTGAGGATCAACGTGAGCGCTCCGATCGATATCCAACATATGGGACGTTCGGTCGCCAACTGCACGATTAGATTCCAGCGAATACCTCGCGTATTGCGATCAAAGACGCGCCTTCATTTCAGGCTTCAATGGATCTGCAGGTTTGAATATTTCGTGTCGTGTCAAAAATGCCGTCCAGTCACTCAAGAAGTTCTTAGGATGTGCCATCATTACGCCAAAAGACGCGTTTCTATTCACAGATGGACGGTACTTCCTACAGGCTGAGCAACAATTGGACCAGTCTGTCGCAGCTCTATTTCCTGCTTCTTCAACCTGCTGATTGGTAACTGCATAGGAACTGGACGTTAATGAAACAAGGCCTTCCAGGTACATGGGTGATTAAAGTATACTATTGTAAATCTGTGTTAACTCGAAAAACCTAAGATGTGCCGACATGGCAGGAGTTTCTTTCTAAGGTACGTCAAGTATCTTGTTGACGGCGCAACTACTGAGTTGTCCTCTTTCTAGAATCTCGAACCATCGACTCGCATTGGAATTGACGCAACGCTGATATCTGCAGGTCTGATAACATTCCAATCGGTTGAACCAGGTCCATATAACATACCTTTGATTTAGCGGACGCCGATGCAATCACCACTGCTCTAGCGCCTCGTCAATCCATGCTCGTATCCCTCCAGACGAACTTAGTCGACGCCGTCTGGAACGATCGACCCGCTCGACCCCACAATCCTGTTTTCCACCTGGATGAGACATATTCAGGTCAGCCCTATCATACACTTCCCTCCATCTCGGATTGAAGGCCTTTCCAGGGAAGTCACCTGCCCAGAAGGTCGCCGAAGTCCGTGAAGAATTAGCGAAGAAGAAATACAAAGCTGTAGTGGTCACAATGCTGGATGAGGTTGCGTGGCTCTTCAATCTGCGTGGGTCGGACATCGACTACAACCCTGGTGTGTTATTTCATTGACCCTTGTAACATCGGTCCTCATCGTAGAGCCTAGTTTTCTTTGCATATGCCGTGGTTACCCTGGACTCTGTGGAGCTCTTTATCCAGAAGTCTCAAATGGATGATGCTGCACTTCATTATCTTAGTAATACCATCAACATCCGGCCCTATGAGGCTTTTTTCAACTACCTCAAGCAACTACCAAGTCAACTAAACCTCGACGAAGGCTCGGTGCGCGGCTTTCTGTTCACCCTTACCCTCATTCTGTCGATGACCTGTATCTTCCTACAGAAAGTATTGATTGGAGATAAAGCAAGTCTTGCTGTGGCGGAAGCAATTGGCAAGGTAAAGGCTGTCCTGATGCCCTCTGGAAGATCCCGATGATAGAGAACCCATGACAGGATAATTATGCCATCGCTCGTTCCCCCATCAACGACATGAAGTCCGTGAAGAATACCACCGAATTGGAGGGTTTCCGTCAGTGCCACATCCGCGATGGCTCCGCCCTGGCTCGGTATTTTGCCTGGCTTGAAGAACAACTGAATAACGGCGTTGAGCTCAATGAAAGCCAAGGCGCAGACCAGTTGGAGAAGTTCAGATCGTGAGTTTTTATTTCTATTTCACAATTTCCTTCCTTGAATATTAGTTCCCAGTGAGCTTGATTTATTCAAAGGACTTTCATTTAATACCATTTCGTCTACTGGTCCAAACGGCGGTAGGAAAACTTACGTATCGTGCGACGATAGCTGAATCATGTCTGAAATAGCTATTATTCACTATTCACCGGATCCTGATGACTGTGCCATAATCAAAAAGGAGCAGGTCCAACTTCAATCCATCTTTCTCTATATGAACTGCTTGCTGACTTGTTCCTCGAAGGTTTATCTTTGCGATTCTGGGGGTAACTATCACATTCGCTTCCTTGATCTGTCTGCCTAATACTAAATTGCAGCACAATTTTTGGACGGAACAACCGACACCACGAGAACTTGGGTATGTTTCTCATGGGTTTGTGTTACAATCTTGTTTACACGTACACGGGCAGCATTTTGGCACGCCGATGGACGAAGAGAAGCGAGCATTTACTCGCGTACTACAAGGCCATATATCGCTCGACACTGCTGTCTTCCCAAATGGCACGACGGGTGAGTTTCAACCTCCCAGATCAGATTTAGTCTTTACTGACAAGTTTCTAGGTTACATCCTGTGAGCATATGGCTGCGACATGTGATGGTCTTTGGAGACTTACAACTTTGCAGTGATGCCTTTGCACGGAGAGCACTGTGGCAAGATGGACTTGGTAATTACCATATTATTGAACGATGGCTCTTCCTCATTTGCGATTTCCTCCAGATTATCGGTATGTGTTAGCGTCATTCCTGATCAACGTACAGTAGTGATATGATTCAAGACACGGGACTGGGCATGGTGTTGGACATTTCTTAAATGTCCATGAAGGTTTGCATGCACCTTAGTCTTGCTTGCTGTTGTATGCTGAGATTTATATAGGCCCACATGGTATTGGCATCCGAATAGGTTACAATGCCTCCGCCCTCAAGGCTGGAATGACTGTCTCAAATGAACCGGGATACTATGCTGACGGTCGTTTTGGTATTCGTATTGAAAACATCGTTCTGGTTCGTGATGTCAAAACACCCAACAATTTCGGAGATAAAGGATATCTCGGCTTTGAACACGTTACGATGTCAGGGCTTCTTCTATCCCACTCATGCCCTTATCAGTCTCACTGATGTCCATGCAGGTGTCCAATGCACAAGAATCTCATCGATGCAAGTTTATTGACGGCCCAGGAGCGCAAGTGGCTAAACGACTACCATGCAGAGGTTTGGGCCAAGGTCTCGCCGTTGCTGCAGAATGATCAAAGAGCTCTGCACTGGCTGGAACGGGAATGTTCACCACTCTAACGTCCTCCATAAAACCCAGCTCTTCGTTGTATCCCTAGTTCAGAATAATGTCCACAGGTGACAGTGAGTCAACTATAGCAAATGAGTTAATACTCGATGGACTAGGGACATGACAGCATGTCAGTGCTGAGCAGATGGGTTGCAGAACCTGCTTATGGTCATGGCAGACATCGTTGTAATCTGGTATTGCAGGCAGATAAGTCATATTCAGGTACAGATGATGGTTGTCTCTGTTAACGGAAATGTATGCTCTCTGGCCTATATTTCTCTTATCAAAACTACCTCCCGGTGTAATCAATTAAGCCCACCCATAGTGGTTGCAAAAGTATTTGTGTGGCCCACATGTAGATGACTGCGTCACTGGAAATCCAGCTTGCAATTCCTGACATGACAACTTTACAAGAAATACTCAGGCTCAAAACATGCCATAGTGCATCACTCCTACATTATCATCATCATGTTGCACAGTTACTACAGCCAGAATTATCTTTTGTGCTATATGCACCACTAGAGTTCAGTAGGATCAGAAGTCAGGACTATGCCCCACAAAGTCAGAGCTACATGGGAGATGTGCATTTCACCACTAACATAGTAGTTTACATATTTCTGTTTTCCAATACCCAGCACCTAGCGGAATAAATTACCAAATTGCTGTCGCATTCTCATCCCATAGTAATCATTCATTGCCTTTTGTTCCTTAGCCTCCTCTTCTTTACCTTCGAGGTGAATCTGATTTACAGGTGCCCAACCTGCTTCAGTACGGCGAGTAATCGTGACGGAGCACCGTTCGGTCCGGGCAACATCAAACCCACTCAAGTCCTCTAAGAACATCCGTTGGAGATTGGGTTTATTCGTCGACCATGCGGACTATGTTTAAAATATGAATATTCACGCGGCAAGGCCTTTACTCAGAACATGGAACAAGGAACACGTACAGGGATATGGCCCTTAAGTTCGACGTTGAACGTCGCTTTCACAGATATTGAAGCGTGGGGCACTTTAGAGAAGTCGAAAAACGGATGTGTAAAATCTTTGTTCCACATATCGATCGCAATATCGATGTGCCTAAGATGTTCGTTTTCTGGGGCGAATGTGATGTGTTCGTCATTGCGACCGTAAATTAGAGACACCTTGGCAATATTTTGGAACTGTAAGACTGAATTGAGCAGCACTTTCAAACGAATGGAATGGAAAACACATACATCGAATAAGTCGATAGTTTTGGGCACACAGTAGTGCAAACCGAGTGTTTCTAGGTGTTTGAATAATGCCAAATCCTGGTTGGCCGGTTTATTGAACCACCCGTCCAAAGAAAATGTCGTAGGCTGCATACCCACAATCCAGTTCCAAAGGTCGACGTTGATTGGCGTTTCTCCATTCGTCACGAGGTGAATCGCTGTGACGCTGCAGAGCACGCGCAACGTGGCAAGTAGCTCCGGCATAAACTCATCAGAGAAGGCTTTTGGCTCTGAGCTTATGTCTATGGCCCGCCCGCCTTCGTCCGTGATGAAAAGCTCCCGTACGAAAGAAGCTTTACTCCGCAAATGGGCTAGCCGGAGATTGATCACGCCAATGTCCCACTGTTGGGAGTCACTCCCTGGGGGATAAATCTCTTTCGATCTCCATGTGCGTCTACGTAGATCAAGATGATATCGGTGGAAGATAAAGATCCCACAGGTTGCGTTTAGCGAACGACAAGTCAATGAAAGCCTTGTGAATGGGAGAATGTGGTGGTTCTTTTCGTATGAATATCTGGGTCGATTTGTAGGCTCTGCAAGCAGTTTAACGATCTCGTAACGAACATCGTCTGAGAGAGTTGAAAGATTTGGCATCGGATACTCTTATGGTGTAATGGGTTGCAGGAGCACAAGAAAAAGTCTCAGGAAATTAGTTAAGGAGAGTTATGTAGTTGTTGGGCGCAATGATAGAGCCTCGATTGCCAGTTGCCAGTGCTCTGCCAGTGCTGTTGCGGACATTGAAATGTGGCAGTCTTCGACTCTTCGTCGTTCGAGTCTGGCTTTAATTACAGGCACGTGACCTAGAGCAAACCAGCATGGCGTTGATCATTTTAGACAACGATTAGATCCGTTCTTGCGTTGTGTTGACATCACAGTAGGTTCGACCGTATGACACAAATACAGCCAGTAGAGCCATGGATAGTACTGGATGGCAAATGATTGTCGTTTCGTCTTGATCAAGTTACGTAGCTGGTGACATTCGCAAAATTAACCCTGCCCGAGTAGAGCGAATCTCAGATAAACGCCAGCCAGGCTGCAAACCTTTCTTTGCCTCCATCTCGAAGTCACAAACGCAATTCTCCTTTCGAATGGGCGAATCTACAGCCTCCATCTTCTGCTCATGCGGACTATGACGAGTCGGACACGTCGTCGCATCAAAATTACCAACGAAGTTTCCCAGTTGCGATGATGTCATCTTGAGCTTGACCCCATTTTTAGGGTTGTGAAGATGATTGTCTCCAATAAGGGACATTATCCTCTATGAATGGTTACTTCTGGCATGAATTCGAAGGGGGAGGGTGGGGACCCGAACCTTGAAGAACTTAGCTGTCTGATGAGAATAGTTATGCTCGGAAGTCAACGTGGTTTCATGTATGGAACACATACCGTCAGTTGGAACAAGCCGATCCTGTAGAATCCTGCAAGGCGAGCATAGAATATAATTATCAGGGTGAATTAACCAAAAGTTAAGCAGCTGGTTCATCCATTTCATGAGGATGTGATGATTGTGGTTCTTGGATATCATGTTGGTCATCTTGGGTATTCTGTCGTGATAAGCGAGCGTTGATGCGGTCTCGCTCGTGCAAAGAATGCAGGGCATCCTCCGCCAGGTCTATCATTTGACGAAGCGCATCTGCAAGATCTAGTCAATCCGGAGGAACGCAGAAAGAAAAGAAAAGAAAGAAAAGAAAAGACGTACCTTCGATACTGATAGAGAGCAGAGTCTGCCGAGGTAATATGAACCTGAAGCTCGCATAAAGCCAAAAAGTAGATAATTACCCGCCTTGCATCCTTGTCTCGTAGAATCTCTTGTTTGATTCTATCGCCAAGTCTCTCCTTTCCAGCAACATCATCCAACAACGTCTTCAGACCGCCCGGCAAGGTCTCGTTCTTGTCTGCGAGCACGTCTGGCTTCATCAAATATTGCACATTCTCGTTGAACGTTCGAACCTGGCGAATTACTTCGTGAGGCAGGGCTTCCAGCTGCCCTACAACTTGCTCCTGTGCTTCTGAGGGCGCATCTTGGAGGGACTCTACAAAAAGATTGAAAATATTGTAGGTTTACAGGTTTGAGGTGACTGACCATGAAGTTGCGAAATAGACTGCGCTCGCTTCACTCGAGATTCCTCTGATATGGTTTGTGAGCTCTCCCGATAGCGCTTGACAGCTTTGGAGAATATGCTTGTATGTATTGAGCGTTTGTAACGATAGGAATAAGCTTCCGATAATACTACCAAACGAAATGATGAGGCAACAAATCGATGCCAAAACAGAAAACGCACTAGATATCAAGATCGTCACGGTGGCGACTCCTAGAAGGGCCCAGAAAACAAAAACAGCGCGACCTGCAGGTGTTTTTGGAGCAAAGTCCCCTAGAGGAATTTAAGATATCAACAGGCTAGCATAAGGACTGGTGGATAGAATTTACCGAATCCGATCGTGGTGAACGCGATGAAGCCTTGCAGCGCGTGTGAGCGAGAATCGGAGACGTAATGGGCATGTTCTCACAAGAATACATAGAAATACCAAATGACCATTTTTCAGTTGCACTGAAAATTCCAGATCCGACCTTCACAACGATAAAAGCTGTTCAGCGGTTGAGGACAAGCCTCCAAGGACACACACACACCATCCAAAAGGCAATAAAGAATGTCCAGACAACGAAAAAACGAGCAGCAAACGCACGCTTCTCCTCAACTGCCATACCCGCCCGCATTGATTCGTACTGTTCTGCTATCGACCAACTGTAGGGCACATTGATGGAGCTCTCGTCGTCGTCGGCCGTCTCCTTCGGAGGTAATTCGGCCGCGTGAGCTACTCTCGCAAAGGAACGTTCAGTGACCGCAAACGCGAAGGTCCCAAGCATGACGGCCATCCGCCCGATACGTGCATGGGTTAATGGGAGGCCTACCGGCTGCGTTGGAGCGAACCGTGGCATCGATGTGCCCGATCCCGCCGGTTTGATCCCTTCGACTCGCGCTATATGCATGTCGTCTTGGTGCCTAGGTGCGGGCATTTTGAATTCAGGAGGCAGCAAACGGCACAAAGGAATCCCAGTCTCTAGCGCTGCAGTCTCCAACTGTGCACAGCTCAGTGCCTCCAAGTTGAGATGCATCGCATGAGGCTGCATGCGACTACCAATGCCAAACGACCGAGTGTAGTACGGGTGCCCTCTTGACCACGGCCAGATGGCATACACCATTTTCATGCAACCCCGATGCTGGTGAACTTCGGGATCATCCTTGACCCAAATCGGTAGGCCAGACTCGCGGAGCCGCCATTCTATGGCTGCCCTCCATCGTTCAGCTATCCTTCTCTTCCGATGAGCTTGTTTACGACTCAAACGGACTGCCCGCACACGTTTGCGATAGCTGACTTCTAGTGCTTCAAGAACCGTTTCGCGGGTCAGTGTGACTGTTACAGCAAGGCTAACAATGCCGAAGGTCGAAAATAAACACGTGAAAACGCGGCCACCAGTCGATGTTGGGAAGATGTCTCCAAAACCTGCCACGCCTACATCAATGAAAGTTTATTCTAAGAGAGGATCGACGTCTTACCAATTGTTTCGATAGTAACAACCGTAAAATAAAGAGCATTGATGAATGTCAATTCATCGATCAGGAAGGTCTGGATAACGGCGCCAAACGCAATATAGCAAAGCAACACCATGACGCTGAGAACAAGTGAACGTTGCTTTCGCGTCAATCCACTTCCTAACATCAACATCAATAATGGTCAAATTAGGAGAATTGATGATTTCTTACCACTCTTACTGAAATCTTTCGTTCGAATGAGATCCACAATTAACGTCACGTTCACGAACGACGATACGGATGTAGAGCAGACAATCATCCAGAACGCTTGGCCATACGTGAATCCGTCATGGAAGCGATGTGTGACACCAAATACGGTCAGAGCAGCGATATTGATTAAATCTGTCAGAAAGAGACAGGTGATGAATTGAACAATATTGGCGGCACAACCATTCGTACGTACCATGTATTGTCAAGAAGATCACACATGACACAGTCATGGCTTTTACCTTCTTCTCTAGGAACCTTAAAAACAGACAAATATTTGCAATGACGGCGCACGCCAAACTGAAAGCCAGACCCAGTTCAAGAATGAGGGGATTGGACCTGGTCTCGGCCACTTTGTTATCAACAGTGTGGATGTACCAGTCTTCAGTAAGCCCAGGGATCTCCAGCAGGATGGAAAAGGGGATGATGACCCCAGACAAGATAGGTAAGTACCGATATTGCGGAACATACGATTCAAGATCCTCTAGAGACGTACTCGTATTCACGAACGCCTTTAACTTTGACCAAGACCGGGAGAAAGTTGAAGGCGACGTTTCATGACGTCCATTCTGACGCCCAGTGGTTTCTTCTTCCGGATACTCCTCCCTCTCCACTTCTCGAATGATGGCATTATCGTCAACGACCATACGGTCGCCGTCCTCACCATCATCGCGGTCCCCGGTTCCACTAGTATTATCATCTTGTACGAGGGTGGTACCCGTAGGCAATCCCTCGTCTACAAACTCCTCGTCGTTCCGATGGGCCTCCGGAACAGGTTCAGGCTCGCGACCTTTTTCTGGATCAGACTGGCGGTGTGATGCTGGGGGGCGCGCTTTGAAGAAGAACGCGACTACACTTTTGAAACCCATCCGAGGAGCTTCTCCTGATTGGAAAAGTAGTGAAACGTCGTGAAAAAAGTTATCGCCAGCTTCAACAAGTCTAAGCAGGTCTAAGCTCGCGACCTACATTCCCGAACTGTGAAGTCTTGGACGAACGACTTTCAAGGTCCGCCGATCAGATTAGATCTACAATTGAAGATTCTTCACTTCTCTTCCAAACTCCCATCACGCATCTTTTTCTCCAATTGACCATATAATGACAACTTCTCTACAATCGTACCAAATTGAACTCATCGAGCAGTCTATGAAAGTAAACGCTCTCAAGTTTGGAACATTTACATTGAAATCAGGGCGGTATGTCGTCCAATCACGCACGCATCTCCAACAAGCTATGACGTCGGCTCCAGTATCTCTCCATATTTCATCAACGCCGGGCTCCTATCAACCGGCCCAATCCTCTCCATTCTCGCAAATGCATACGCATACACAATCGTTCAGGCACTCTCCTCTCCTACCAACCCTCTACCCCAATTCGACGTCGTCTTTGGGCCTGCATACAAAGGCATCCCGTTTGCGGCCACTACCTCTCTCCTACTACACACCCAGTTCAATATAGATGTGGGTTTTGCGTATGACCGCAAGGAGTTAAAAGACCATGGAGAGGGTGGAGACATGGTTGGTGTACCTGTCAAAGGAAAACGTGTCATAATTCTCGATGACGTGATGACATCTGGCAAGGCCGTTCGCGGTTCAATAGATAAGGTACTCCAGCACGGGGGTGAGGTCGTTGGCGTCGTTCAAGCGCTAGATCGCGAAGAGGTTGGCCAGGATGGCGTTTCTTCAACTGTCAAGGAGATTGAGGCCCTGGTGGGTGAGGGCCATGTCAAGTCTATCTTGAAAATGAGGGACTTGCTGGTGTGGTTGGAAGATAATGGCATGATGAAGGAATTAGATAGCATGCGCGAGTATTGGGATCAATACGGGCTGAAACAATAGACTCAATATTAATACCCCAATCATGATGTTATACTTATACCATATTTAGTTCATGCAATATTCCAAGTGCTTCATATGTGGGGACAAACTTTCAAATTTGAAAGGACACGACAAAGATATAATCATCAAATTCTTCATTTATTTCAGTCACGTCTTATCTACCTTGATCTGCCTACATAGACTAAATTCCAGATTCATCGTCACCGCCGCAATGCATATGTATAAAGTAATGAAAGGTGCCATCGATAAGTCGAATAAAAGCGGAAAACGCAACGCCGAGGTTTTGTCATGAGAAAATAGAGATGGATGCGGCAGATGGATATGTTGTCATTGCAAAGTGGGAAAGGAAAAAGATGGGCGGAGGGAAAGGGAGCTCTATCATTGAAGGGCAAGGAAACATAATGTTAAAGGTTCATCAACATCAATACATCGCCTCTCCGTCTGAGTATGCCGTGCTGCTGCCATACGCCGAGCTCAGTTCGTTATACC
>QLOJ01004050.1:0-10146 GCA_003313625.1 Tricholoma saponaceum
TTTATTTCCCACCTTGATACCAATACTTGTGTTACGGGCAACTCTGACGGCGTTACGCTCGCATTAGCCCCCTGTGATCACTCATTTGCTCAAGAGTTTAACTTCAGGGCGTAATTAGCTGATAGTGGAGTGGATGAGCATTACGGAATCCGGACTCACTCAAGCAGCTTTTTCTAGGTCTGAACTTTGGACTGAATATTGTCACTGTTAGCGTACATTCACAGATAGATCATTCTGTACTTAGCACACCTTCATTCTTACTAGATCCGTTCGTGAACCCTACGTCCCAACTAGGGAAGGCTATGTATCTTGAGCCTGAGTTTGACATCGATCGCAACTCAGCATAGCACAGTGGGAAATCAACAAGTTGATCTAGTGTACACGGTATTATGGATGCTCCTTTGGGGCTGCGATAGTGGTAAACAATAGATGTACTGTGAGCCTCAGTCATTAAGATTGAATCCCGATTCACATCATGTCAGTGGTCCAACGCCTTTCGTAACCGTGCCGAATGCACACCTGGCCCGGGGCTGACGCATAATAAAACACACCAGTCAGTAGAAATGTTCCGTTGGAAGTGCCCGAGATGTAATTCCGATTTTCGGCACCATGCCTTATAGAAGGTGGTGAAGATAGTTGTGGTAATGCCAAAAGATGATATTACCAAACCATGGGGAGATATTGGCATCCATATACATATGAAGAGCATCGATGTCACATACTAGTAGTAAAAAAGATCCGTCGAGACTCTGGCAGGGCCAAGTCGAGGAGGTTTGAGCTTGTGACAGTGATTTAACGTTTTGAACCACGAAGCCCCGGAACGAGTTAACATGTCTTTTCAAAGTCCGATGGTTCAACTTAACTGAGTCAGTCGTCCAACCTCCAGGACCACTTGTCTCCCAGCATCCTGGCCGTTAACTCTATACGCTTCCCTAGCTCAACTCTAACTCAACTAGCCCATGTTGGCGTTGCCCTGGTTTTAGGAAAGAGGTTGCCCGATCGAAACGGCTAAGTATTATTCATCCGCGCTTTTTTCTACTCCAAAGACAAATCATTACGGTGGTAGGACTCCGACAATGTTAAGGGTGACAAAGTGACGATAAGCGTTTTTTTTCGATGTACATTTGTCACTTAATTTTTAAACCCGAATGTTTAGTGCAGCTCCAAGGTTAACCCAAGTGCTTATGAGTTATCCACCCAGTAGCTTTCTGCGCATTTGTCCTATACTTCCGTCTATTTCTAAACGCAGGTAGGTATTGTAATTATCATTCACACGTTCACAATGCGATCCCAGCAAGAAACAACTGATTTTCGTACCACGTAGTACGACAGCTGCGCTACGGCAAACGGGGCCGACTTCGAATCTTTGGGGATATGACTCACATCTTGGAATATTCAAATGTAAATATATCCCATCACCAATAAGCTGGGCGCCACCATTCTGCCCCTACCTGTCAATCTGGCCAGCTTGGCTGAAACTCGAACCTTCATTATTACGGCCGTCATACAGCGCTTGAGTACTTTCACAAGTCACCTTCGGATCAAGTAATCGCCACAGTGTCGTCATATATCCTGTTTGTCCACGACCAGTGCATGGCTTCATGCCGCACGCGACCCTTTATGGAAAACTGAGTCAACGATTGCTACTGAATCCGCACATAGATGTTGCGAAAATGTCTGTCCACTCATCGGAGGCGTCTCGACTGCGCCTGTGAATGGCTATCCAGTTCGACATCTCATCTATTGGACTTCGCCTGTCAGACTTGATCTACGGCGAATTTCCTGGGTGCCGACTCTAGCGGATGTTTCCCTAAAAAGGCGAATATAATCTACTTTACCTGCTGATCCTACCTGACGAATTCAATTTCAAATGTATTCACTAAATATGCATTCAGGCAAATCCAGAACCGCGCACACTCACATTCATTCGGCTGTGACCCATCGGCCTAAGACTTCGGTTTGACATCCAAATTAGTCAACATTAGACCGTCTGCTGCTCTCGTACCGTGGTATACATGGGCGCATGTCCCGAGGCGATGCTCTACAATCATCAATCGGGCATTTTTCACCGCTACTGAGTGTCAACCCAATCCTGGTATATGGTTCCAGCCCTTTGGTTGGACCAAGGAAAAGGTATAAATACCCCATCTTCGCGACTCAACTTCAACAATCAAGTTCCTCGGTCTCAAGTATCTTGCAAACGGCATACTTTACTATCGCCATGCTCTCTGCTTCCAAGCTCATCGCTGCTCTCTCTATTCTCACCGTTGCATTAGCAACCCCCATCCTCGAGGCGCGCTCATGCACGCCTAACTTCCAGGGCAATCCTTTGACGATCTACAAGACTATCACAGGGAACTTCTTTGAGTGGACGCCCCAGAATGCAGTGGGCGGACACATTACCCTCGTCCAAACCTCTGCAAGTCAAGCATTTGCAAATCCCCAGTTTTTGGTTGAGTTCACTGGCCAGCCAGATAACACTTACCACTTCAAGTTTGTTGCCATGTTCTCCCACTTTTCACGCACTGACTTACTTTTTAACTTTAAGATTGACTGCTGACACAGCTCACTCCTTGCAATTGGCTGGTGCCCCTGGTGGCGATCTCTCCTTCGCTCCCATTGACTGGTCGGGAACGTTCGTCTGTTTATTCTGCTCTGAAGGTTGTCTGCTGACTGGCAATAAATTTTGTTACAGATCCCAGAATTTTGGAATTGATTGCTCTTCCTGCTCGTTGACCAGCCCTGATGTGGGACTTGGTTGCGTTATTTCCCACACTGATACGGGTACTTGTGTTACGGGCAACTTTGGCGGGGCTACGCTCGCGCTAGCCCCATGCGATGGCACTTTTTCTCAAGAGTTCAACTTCCATTCGTAATCAGCGGACGGTGGAGGATATGAACATTGTGCCATTCGGACTTGTCGCTTGCTTTTTTCACATACGTACTTCTGGACTGAACACAGTTAATTAGCATACATCAGGAGATAGATCATTGTGTTTACAGTAACAGTAGCACATCTTCATTCTTATAGATTCGTTCGTCTTTGGGCAGTAACCCAAGTCCCAACTTTCTTTAGAGACATTAGAAGCCGGTATCGACTATATGCGGGACATCATGGGTCTTAGACTCGTGAAGCACACTCTACGTATAGAGGTTATGGGACAATCCTAGGTTACCGGTGATGATCGTAAAGTTCCGTCTACCTGCACAGGGTCTCACAACACAGTCGATGGAGTAAAAAAAACTTTGAAAATTAGAGTGCTAAGTTTTTAGGGTTCCGAGCTGTCTTGTCTCGTTATAATTCGTACTCGACCAGGGCTCAAGAGCGCTTGCAAGACGCTAGACTTCGTGTGTGGTGAAGCATTGCCACGCTTTGAACTAGAATCTACGGTTTGAAATTCCATCAGATGTCACGGACGGTACGTGCTGCTCGTTGATTTATCGGTAATGTTGGTAGGTGCAAAACTGGCGTTGGTGGGGAAGGCAAGAGAGAAAGTGTTCTCGCTCGGGGTGCTCGGGGTCGCGGAGGCGAAGCACTATTAGGCTAGCAGTCGGTTTAGTCAGGTCAGAATACAAAACTAAAGATTTGAAAGTCACTAACTAGCTGGGGCTCGGCTGCAGAAATGGTCGACATAGTCAGTACCGCAGCCAGTCCGACAGCAATGCCAAATGCGAAGCTTATACTGGGCGTCGGCTTCAGAATAAGCTGCGAAAAATAGTTATAGAACGACATCTATGAAACGCAAGGATCAGAATGAGGTGCATAAACTGGGCCGGGAGAATGAGACAAACGGACGCGTATAGACTCGGAAGGATAAGTGTGTTCAAGTTTGTGATAGCGACTCGGAAACCGATTGCTTTTGAAGATTTGACACAATCAACAAACGGGATCTGAAATTTGAACATAACAGGACAAGAGAAACAAAAGATGTGTTAGAACAACTGTCCCGTAATTGGCATAACAACGCATAAGGTCGTAGAGTTGAGTGAGGACTCCTTTCGAGGTTACAATCGGGGTTGAAACGTTGAAGGGGGGTAGTTGATTCAAGTTGCAGGGAAAGTCAATTGCAATTGGTCGAGTCGATGGTGAAAGATTCCGGTCAACTCGCCGTCTGAGAGCAGTAGTAGTCTCGCCACTTGTTTTGTCTGACAGTGGTCAAAGAACGAACAAGGGGCCGGGCAACAAGCTTAAGTTACAACGGCTGCCAAAGTTACCGAAGAGTCGTCACAGCGAACAATTGTAAATGATGCATGATGGCTATCACGCCTTCAAAGCCTTCAACAACTAGGTCGAGATAGGTAACTCGTTTCTTCAACAAGACCGAATCTCTACAATGGCTACATAAATAAAACAAAAAAATCATTGCATTGCAAGACATCAAAAGTTGAACCGAAGTGTGAATCCAATGCTGCTACCCAACTATTGTAGATTGAAAATACGGTGATCAAGGCGAGCTCCTGCAACACCAGGTTTTTGATTGTCAAGCGAGTTAATAAATGTGTCAATGAGTTGCCGATATGTAGCAGTGGACAAATCACATTTGTTGAGTGCTTCGATCAGAGCAGAGGTGAACCTTCCAGAAGGGTTGGGAGAGTTGGTTTCCCATGCGTATTCGAAATCTTGGCACGCCATAAGGAATACACAATTTGTCAGGTCTGGGCTCCAGTCGCTAAGAAGCACACGGAAGTCCACACCTTGGCGGGGATTAGCAGCGGCATGTTGAAGCATTTCAGTCACACGTCCTGGCAATGGAGCGATGGCACGAATGCGCCCTTGCGCATGAGATTGGTGTGGTGGTACAGGACGCGGCATTCCGCTAGAGTGACAGCAGTCGAGGATGACGGTGATATTATCCCCTTTGTTGGATCGCAGATCGTGTAGAAAGCGATGAAATTCGCGATCACTGATGTCTAAGACTGTTTTGCGTGAAAAGGTATGATGCCCACGATCGTAAGGACACAAGGCCTCCACACTGCCGCCGTAAACGTCAGGCCATGCTTCCACCAAAGGGTAGGTAACGCCATGGCCAGAATAATAGATGAGAATAGGGTCACCAGTTTTAATTTTTGTGTTGTTGACTAGGTGATTGTACAGGGCAGTAAGTATTCCCGTCCGTGTAGCTTGACCATCCCGCAGCGTCTGAATATTTCGGGGAGGAACGGCAAGGTTCCTCCGCAGAAAAGACCTCATGTTTTTGACATCTTCAACAGCACCTCGAAGTGGACGATCGTGATACTTATTGATACCAATAAGAACAGCCCATAGTCTATTGCTGTAAGGTTGTCTCTAATGAACAAATGAGATCATGTGAACACCGAATAAGTTAGAAAGGGTGCATACCTGGATGCTATTCCGTTCGTTATTTGTGGCCGGAGTTAGGCGAAATGGAATTGGGTCGTACATGCTGCGCACACTGTTCTGCCTCAGTCGTAGTTCATGGAGCCTATAGAGGGCATTCAGGCGCTCCCTCTCATGATCAAATTCGTCGAACTGCTTCCAAAGCTCGACGTCAGAGGAGTCTATAAGCAAGGATATATGCTGTCGGAGGTCATCCCTGGTGGTCTTCCAATGAGACAATGCGCTTTCGCATTGCTCACATACCCCTAGATCTACAGTTTCTCCCTTTGCCAGAGATCGTAGAGCCAGGTTACACAGCTCACGAATCTCTGAGGATTGATCCCGCTCTTCCGATGGTTTCAATAAATTCTCAGCATCTTTTATCCATCTTGATTCCAAGCTCTCGATTCTGGGGAGAAATGGAGGTCGGAAAAGAATGAGAAGTGTGTCAAGATGAAGGTTGCGCAAGGCGGCAATGGTAGCGACAGTTTTTCCATATTCCAACCAGAGCAACACCAAATTAGACCCTTGGACTGAACGTTGGAGTTGGTGAATTGAAAGAAGAAGAAGAGTGTCAAGATGGAGCCTTTGAAAACAAGAAAGCCGATCAGCAGTATGACCGCTTTCCTGTCGGAGTGTCTGCAAAAGATAGGCGGGGCATAGGCTGTCGGCATCACTTTTCTGTTTTTCCTCATACTTCTGCTGTAGTCTGTCCCTATATGCTTCTCGAATACGGGCAGGATCTACAGTTGGCAAATCCAACACCTTGATAGCCTCTTGTTCCATAGTGGTAAGTCGTTGAATCTCGGAGAGGAATTTAGTGTGTATAGAAGACCATATAGCAGGAAGTGAACTTGTGTTTTCCTTGCAAGGCGTTAAGACTTTATCTCATAAACAGAGGTGAACATTACACACCGTAGACTTGGTTCCAATCATGGGAAGACTTGAGTAGACGGTGAGCAGCGCAATACTAGTATTGCTTATAAGATCTGTCAAACTCTCGGATTCAGTAGCCCAGGCGCCAATCAAGCCTCAGAATATAGGTCTGAGGAACAATTACATTCACACGAAGAAGGATGCTCGACATGATATCCATGTTTGCAGGATACCTACTAACGGAGAAACTAGTAAATGAAATCCCGAAATGGAAGGAGGTGGTTGAAGGTTGTGTTTTCCTAGTAGGCTAGGCGCAGAGTACTAATAATGGCAAGTGGTTATGCTACCCACATCTATGAAGATCTAATCCTATGTTAGCGCAGTGTCCAGAGACTCGGGACTCACAGTGGCCAGTTTTGACATGTCAAATCCTGATAAGACCCAATACTAACGCCCAATATACAGATCTTTGTTGGACAAGTGACACATCATTCCCAAGTTAGACCTTGTTTACAAGGTTCTCATTTCCCGTGGGGCTATAATTGAAGCTACTTCAATTGTAGGTACGCATATATCTTTGTGATGCCATGTCCATCTCAGGCTGTCAGTGACATGTTGGCAACTTCTTCACTCTGTATTGTCCCGCCACTGCCTGTTTGATTCCTCAAGCCTACCATTAATGCCACGACGTGGGCTTGAAAGGACACTCATCAAGATCTCATCGCAACATATAGTGAGAACCTTCAACCTTTTGAGTGCAGAACTTGAATTCCCTTTTTCAGCTAGGTCAATCTCAGATTCCTCGTCTCCTTATTTATGCACGACGTATGATAGACAAGAGGCGCTGTTGTTGCTCGGTGTGGCGTTCACTTAAGTCTAACAGTCCCCTACCCAGCCGCAGCTCCGGGGAGTTGGGCTAGTAACATATGCATCTACTTTCAGCGATCACAAGCCTGCCAGTGGGTGATCCTTAGTACTTACCAAATACTTATGAGAAAAACCCTATTTCAAGTTCATCCCCAACTTGAAGGCACGTCTTCATTATCATTACAATCGCGGAATGTTCTCCTGCTTACAAAGGACAACTGTGACTGACATTGTTCATCAAGCAGGACCACGGGGGAGGTCACGACAGCATCGTTGACAGCAGGAGCATGGATGTCATTTGTCCACTACTTGGGCTGCCGTGAATTTCCTGGGTGACCGATTCCACTTTTTGTGGAGTATATGCTAACTATAAGCACAATAAGCTTACAATATCAGTCGGATGATACTCAGAGATATTTAGATTCGGATTGCTGAGCATCACATCAACTTGTCTGCTCTCATCAACCCCGATGTGGGTTTCAGCTTTGTAGGTAAGCACAAGTTGTAGCAAGATTTTATTCGATCCCTTCTGGAAGAAGATCCAAAGCGATGTATTCCCTTAACCACCCTTGGCTGCCGTCCTACACTCCCGTTGATTGCCATTCATCGAGCTCCACAAATTCTATTCCCACCATTGACTACCCGACGATGTCTTCTGTCCAGAAGATTGATGCTTTCCGGTGAATCAGGACTTCAGGGACATGTAAATCCAGCTTTCTGGCCTCCAGGACGCTATCACGTCAGCAATTCCAGGTGCCTATCCTAACACTTCGGCTGTGGCTGGTGTTAAACATGAGGATTCTAAAGTTGTACCACTCTGGAAGCCATCTCTTATCCCAGGCTGCTGAGGACAGCACAGCCTTCGTTGAGCCGTCGAGTTGGAGATGGCTACCACCGCTGCTACTGCACAAGACCATGTTGAGCGAGGGCCAGAATGAGCATGTTTACTAGGTCCTAGAGTAGAGATAAGATAAGACGATAACCCACCTTCAAGATAATACTCTGCTAGGCCGCTTTTGTCATGTTACCCCAAGTGTCGTTGCTTAACCCTGCCCTCTCGAGCTGAGCCTGTCACTCCGCTTTATTGTCAACTCGGATTGACTCAGAGTTACCGCCCTGTCAAAAGAGGCATCCATGTATAGAGGTACTCCTGCGATCCGAGGCTGGAGGTGCAACACACAGTGGAAAGGCTATTCTCCAAAGGTTGCACAGGAACTACATTTTCTTTCTTTCACTAGTATGCAAACCACATAAACCTTTAGTCTCGATGTCATACAAAAACTCTATTATCACAATTGAAGCTGCCTTTGTAGATCAGTTGCGCATATTCGCAAATCCCTACAGCTTGACTATTCTATACATATACTACTTATAGCAAATGCAATGTAGATGAAACGAGTCGAACCTCCTCGATTCTAAACTCCACAACGGCTGGGTAGGAGTCTGTGAGTCCGGATGCTTTAACTCGGTCCCATCAAATGAAGCTTCCTAGTGGACATAAACTCCGATCCGAATTACCGTGACAATGCACCTCCATTTGTAGCCTGGAGACATTGCTCTATGAGTTCAAGGTTCAACATTGAATCCTCAGTTGTTATTGCTCCCTAAATCAATGACTCGGGTCAATTAGAGGCTCTCAGCAAAGGAGAGTTTTATCTCGGGAAAGATCTTTGCACGATAGTGTTTGTCAGGTGATCATGAAGTTGGTTATGACAAACCTAGAATGTTGATTGGACATAGCCATTTACTCGTACCACAGCCTCAATTCTTAGAATCCCCTTATGGAAATGAGGTATATAGGACACCTGGTGATTCAATCCTCCACAAACACCCCACCCTGATGCCTTTCTTCGAACATGCTCACTACTCTTCCGAAGCAACCAATATCTCTACCACTACCACCACGCCCTCAACCGAATTGCGGCCCGCTGGTGAGTGAATTTGTTAGAACAATAATCCTATTCTCCCCTGAGCAACATGCAGGCCACATTTTCAAGACCAAGAAAATCTTTGCGATGAGTAGGCCAAGCAAGTTGAGAATGGTTCGTCCCATCGCAACCACTGACCGATTCCTCCAGCCAACACAAATTTCGATGATAAATATAAAGATTTCCTTGAGTGCGAGCTCGCCAGGATTCGTCGGAATATTGATCTCCAGGTAAACCCCTGAAAACTGGAACAGTCAGTGAATGTAAGTTGCCACTACTTTCAAGTATTCATTTTGACAGTATAGCGGGTACAGTGCGCTTTGTGTAGCTCATTTCGGATTGGTATGCCATAGAATTTGTCCCAAGTCACATATCCAGTTATTATATCTGCTTCTAGTAATATATACCACAGAGCACGTTGCCAGTCTTTTGGATGTGGTTAAGGATAGATTGACGCTCACAGTGCCCTTGCCTCCTGGCTTGATGAGAAAGGTGGCGCAACCACGGTGAATACTATTATGCATTGAGGCTAACAAGGTATTGAACACAATCGGAACAATTGAGCTCTTTTGCAGGACTTAACCCTTCCACAGCAAAGTGAGATGTCGCGGCATGTGATGTGATGTGATTGCGTGGTGCAGTGTCGCGGGGGTGTGTCTGTTGATGCGAAGCGCAAGGACCCATGCAAGTTCATAAGCAAGAAACTGGCGAAGGCTGAGGCACTAGTTCAAGAGTGCATGAGGCAGCGAAACGAGCAACAGCCTGAGGGAACCGCGGCAGAACGATTACATCCTCAGCACTCCTCGGGATGCTATTCAGGGCTGCTTGAGTGTATCTCTCCGATGACAGACAGTATAGATTACGTGGAGAAGCGAAGCACCCAGTCCGTCCTCTGCGCACTACAATTGAAATCATCACTGAAAGCGACACCAGTAGTCGGGATAGTACCGAATACCACGTCAATACAAACTCCAACAAGTCTGTCCTCGAGTACTGCCCATACAACAGTGGCAATTTGCACATGGAGTACTCTGGATTGTTCGGTAGTATAAGAGAGGGAAAGTGGCCCTAGAAGCGCCGCTGTGTACTAGACTGTATTTGCAGTTGGATTGAGTTGCGTTCTGTTTCTGTTCGTTA
>QLOJ01004055.1:4539-30945 GCA_003313625.1 Tricholoma saponaceum
CTCGAGCTCTTAAAAAAAAATTTTTTTGGTAACATAATTTTGTGCTGGAGGGCCATTGGCAATCTCACAAACATGGAGACATATATCAGGGCAGATACTGTACTATTCTAACACAATATTTTCACTGAATGAAGCTGGCCCTTGATGAATAAACATGACCAAATATAATCTTGCAGTATCAGTTGGAATTGCTGCTCTTTTTATTGTTTCTACAAAGACCTTCTGGCTTACTGTTGGGTGAATGTCTTGTAGATAAATGGTCTCATAAGATGATTATCAAGTAAACATATTATTTTACATGTTTTCTGGGGTATTATATTCTGAAGAAGTAGAACAGTGCCAATATTTAAGTCATATATAAGCCATAATTTTCTAGTGATCCATTCTAAATGTGTAGCATCATACTCTGTCACCAAAATGATGCTTGAAATGAGCTGTGGAAGGGATTATAGCACCTGCACACCTGCCAGGCTGTATCCACCCTGATTTCTGCCTTTCACACCACCCTTGGCATTACTTTTTGGTGGAGAAATTGTCTAAAAATGATGTATGAATGTTCCTCTCTATTCACATGTAAATCTGAGCTAGTTTTCAACTTGTAATAGATGAATTTCAGGAAATGTTTCAGAATTATGCATTGACACAGCCAAGAGTGAGTTAATATTATTATTTTACCGACACAGGTCCTCTGAGATACTTTATCTACATTTCCTTTACCCAAAGCTAAGCCAGAAAGTCATTGTGAAAGCAGCTGTGAGGCAAGATGCAAACATTTTTTCTGTCAGTCATCAATGATTTGTAAGCTAAATTTCCTTATTAGGAAATTAGTTCCCACAATGGGTTAGTTAGTCCATCACTTCATGGCTTAAAAAAAAATTCGACCCGGTATCCTTAATTTTTTTTCTGACACCCCCTTGGCTGACCTAGTACTATTATGATAACCAGACTCATGAAATATAAGTTTTTATACTGAAGGCCAGGTCGCTTTCCGCATCCCGAGCGAATGTTGTCTAGCAAGTTTCACATCGATATCTTAGGTCTATTATCACATCCGAATCTCTTCCCATTTTATGGACTTTCCTCAGTTTTAGGCTGACAGATAATTTGCCAGAGGACTTCAAATTCTGCGTAACCAAGAAATTATGCCATGGTGGTTTGAAAGAGGTGAAGTACTATTCTCTACCCCAACTCTATTCCGATACCGAATCAGGCTTCAACTAGGTGAATATAGCTACCTGCATGGGACGATTATCATGATATTCTTCTGGGTTTGAGGTCCAACATACAATTTTCACATCAGTCACCGAAGAAAGTCCAACATCGGCTACGCGACAATATAATAGCTTGTCTCGCGTACTTATACTATGACTCTGGGGAACATGGAGTCTCTTCGCTTCCGTATGCTTAAGTTCACGCCAACAGTTGTTTAGATTTTCACTGGCTCCATCCCCTTCCATGACTTTCCTCCGTTGCTGTTGCGGTCAGAGTTAGTCATGGTTATCGCCCAACCCGTCCCGATGCAAGTAGCTCTGTTTGGAAACACTGGGGGTTGACCCAAGCATCATTGAGGACCGTTTCAAACACGACTCACTTGACCGTCCAACCATCAAAGAAATCATCACTCCGCTGGATTCTACAGAAAGGTTAGATGAATCTGGCAGGGCCTGTGGACCTGGTGAATGTCGGCCTGGGCGCTTACACGCAAACGATCTCTGCGCACTTGGGGTATTGCTTCACGATGTGGACGCTGGTTCTAATCCAACCCAAGTCTGCAATGCTATGCTCGAACATCACCGACAATCCCCACGCTCTGTCATTACTCCGGTGTGGTCTCGCTCATCCTCATGCCCTCCAGCCCCCTTTAATTCGGTTGACTACATATGCCAACCCAAGAAGCACCTACTGGCCTCGGTTCTCAATAATGAGAACTAGGAACGGATCAAGGTACAAGTGGTCTGATGAAAATGAGGTAATTTTGGATCCAACCTATGAGAGCGTAAGCATGCCGGGGTCCTTACGAGACTCATCTATAGTTATCCCATCGCTGGCCGCGTCCGGGACAAGGCGACCTGGTACTACTCCAATACTGACAGAGCAATTTTGGCCGTTTACGGACGTGGCATTCCTCCCTGGGTCAAGGAGAACTCGGATTTGCCGTGCGACGCATCGGCCCTTACAACGCAGCTCGGTTCCGCTGCTCACACACGTACAACTTCCTGAATCATTGAAAGCGGCACAGGGGGGACGAAAATCTTCGTTCGCGATGTTAGGCGGCCAGAAGACCTGGTGTTCGTTCGTGTTTGAGGATATTAAATTGTGGGTTGGGCCACCTGAGTTACGGGTCTAAACTAGCTTTCGAGTTTTGGCGGGTCTACTAGAGCGTTGAAATGGAAGACGGACTTTCAACGGTTGGTTCCTTCCGCGTTTCTTACAGAGAAAAGAAAAAATGTACATGTATTCAACGATTCTCCAAGGCCCTCCAATTGTGAGACGACATTAGAAAGCAGGAAACCATATGACCCTCCTTCTGGACCTCTTATGCACTTTTTTGTTGGCGCCTGAATAAGCCAGAAAATACTGAGTTTCTATGTGTCTCTGAGTTCTTCTCTAGGGCTCTATCGATCTCATCTGCCGGTAAGTTGAGAGTTGAGAGAAGTTCTCGCAAAGCTTGATCATCGGGCGTTGGCAGTCCCGCCAGACGGCAAAAAGCTCGCCATACTTTTATAACCATCGAGATTGAATCCTACGAGTTCAGACTTCAGCGCAGTGCCCTTTGAATGTTTCAGACAAACCTGCTGTATGAAATAACCGCTTCCTTTGGTGTGATGATCAACAAGGTTCCGAACGCGATTCTGCGATTCACCATACAGAACGTCATTAACATGGCCACCGCGGCCGTCAGGTCGTCCTTTTGCAGCACAAATGCAAGCATGATCATCGAAAGTCATGTGGTATCGTCCAAACGCCCCATGGTTAACTTGCCACCACGACTCCATCCGAGGAACTTCGTTCTCGAGGTTCGTGATTACAATGACAATTGGAACCTGGGATTCGCAAAGTATCTTGTAGAATAGGTTGTAATTCTTCTGAGCATTATTAGTGATCCTCGGGGCTCGCATGCAGAAGATGAGCATCATGACCCCATTTTTCTCCGAAAGCTTTCTCAAGAGATCGTATAGAGCGGCCACCGATTTCTTCTCTGATACCGTGCCAACACTCCCTTCATTCAGTCCAGCAGTGTCGTATATCGTATATGTTGTTGGTGACCCTTCGATCTTAAAGTCATAGGCACAGCTTGAAAAGGTGCATCCTCCTGCACTACTGGAAACCTCCGCCTTGTCTTCTCCTAGAAGCATATTTACGACGCTGCTTTTGCCGACGCCTGTCTCACCGAATAAGACAATCTGCTTTGACTGTTGCAGGTACTTAAGATGATTATAATATGAAGGTAATTCAAACGTACCATGTTTCAATGTCTGGAGCTCTAATTCGTTTTTGATTCTGACCAGCTAGTAGCCACAATTAGGCTAAGGAATAATTCTGCACTTGGAACGGAACTAATATGATCTCGACGAATGGAATGGTCAATCAAATTGACATACCTCGTACGGTTGAAGTGTAGGCTCGGATGGCGGGGGGCTGGACAAGAAATCAGGTATATAGCCACCAACTCACGACTCGATGGGCGTCCAACAGGCGAGGCAAAAACGTGTACACCACGCGGCTGTCTGCTTCATCTTCACAAAACAAGTACCTGATCAATTTCACAACGGATTCGACAATCGCTACCTGATACCACTCTGAATCCTATTACTATATCGACGACTACACGTTACCAACTCCGTAACCACGTTGCCTGAACCCGAACTATTTCAACAATCCGACCTGTCCCTTGCGTTCTATACACGAGCTACGTAAAAACGACTCGGAGTCATTCGTCTAATCAAGCTACGAACGAGACGACTCTGATTTTTCAATCGGAGTGGTCTTGCTAGCGAAATCGAATAGAATCGATAATACTGAATGTTTTTGTTTCGTTTCGTTGCCAGCTATTGTCTCGCGAGTTCCATCCATGACATCTGTCGGTAAATCGAGCATCGCGAGCATTTGGTTTATGGCCTTGTCGTCTGGGGAAGATATTCCAGTTAAACGGCAAAACGCTCTATATACCCTGGCAAGCCAAGGTCTCGGATCCTGCAACAGTCCAGTTCAGAAGCATGCCATATATATTGTCTTCGACGAACCTGAGGCATAGAGTAGCCGTCTTCCTTCTGATAGTCAACAATCAACTTCTGAACCAGTCCCTTCGATTCTTCATATGGAGCGTCGTTGAGACAGCAACCATTTCCGATTTCGCGTCCTCGCGACGCACAAATACAAGCATGCCCGCTGAACGACATACGGAGTTTTTTAAACTTTCCGCTGTTGGCCATCCACCATGATTCCATTGGAACATCGTTTTCAAGATGCGTTACGACAACCACAATTGGCACGCGAGATTCGCAGAGTATTTCGTGGAAAAGATTGTAGTTCCTCTTAGCGCTCTTGTCGACCGTTCGGATACACATGACAAGAAGGTGAATACCAGGACCGTCTGATAGATGTTTCAAGAGCTTGTACAAGCCTGCGACTGCGTCTTTCTCGTTTACGGTTCCAGCGCTTCCCTCGTTCAGTCCGGCTGTGTCGTAGACCACGAACTCCAATTGGTCGATGTTGATCTTGTAAGGAGTACTGGAAAAGGTGCATCCCGTCGCACCGCTAGAGACCGGGGCTACGTCCTTTCCATACAGCAAGTTAATTACGCTGCTCTTGCCTACCCCAGCATCGCCGAAAAGTATAATTTGTCGACTGGTCTGTTGGAGTTGCCTCGTACGACATCTATGATGGAGGAAATGCAGAGAAAACTCACCATACTAGCACGATTGTTCATGTAATTAATAAATTGCTCTACCTCATTCCTCGGCAAGAATCTTTCCAATAGCACATCAAGAATGGGTGGAACTTTCCAAAGCCAATCAAAAATTCGGGGTAAAACCTGCATAAACCACGACATCGGATCCTGGAAATCATTCAGCCTGTGTGCAAAACGACATCGTGCTCGACATACTTTGGACCAACCTATTTCTGTAGAACACGAACGAATAAGGTCCCTGACCCTTTGCTTCGACTCTTCGTACTCAGCTTCGTAGCGATGGTGGCTGTTTCCAATCGTTCGCCCTCTGGTGGCGCAGACACAAGCGTGACCCTTGAACCTCATCCCATATTTCGCAAAGGAATGGTGGTTCTCGATCCACCACGATTCCATCGGGTCCTGGTGCTCTAGTCCTGTAACTACAATCGCAATCGGTACTCGGGATCCGCAAAGCGACTCGAAAAACAGCTTATAATTCTCGTATGTCGTTTCTGTGATCCTAGGTGCCCGAATGCATTGAACGAGCAAGTGAACACCGGATCCTTTGGATAGTTGCACGGTAAGGTCATATAGCTTCTTGACTGCATCAGCTGCGGGTACTGTGCCAAGCTGTCCTTCACCAAGTCCCGCAGTGTCGTACACCGAGAATGATGACCCTTCAAGCTCGAAGGGATAGCAGGTAGTTTCGAATGTGCATCCTACTGCACTGTTGGAAACCAGCGCCACGTCTTCGCCAAGAATTAGATTGGCAACACTACTTTTTCCGACACCTGTCTCGCCGAAGAGGACAATCTGCTTTGTGGACTCCTACAGCAAATACATCAAATCAAGAAAAAGACAAGAGGAAATGCAACACACCATGCCCGAATAGACCTTTGCCTACTATATGTGTATTTTTCTAGACGAAAAAAAGCTTGACAACTGGTATGCTACACCTTGAGCTGATTGTCCCGTGATGAGTAGACAAACGGAAATACTGAGCCTAGAAAACAACCAGAAAACTCGCTGTATCTGCCAAACAAACACGTTTTCCAGGGACTTTTTGGCACGTTGAAAGTATTGCTAGAAGAGTCCCCATGACTCGCAGGTCGCAGACACTGCATGACGTAAAATATGTTACCAAGAGACGCTCACGATGATATCGATGCTTAATCGATAAGCTGCCATGATCATGACTTGCGGTGGCTATAGGGGTGATTTGAAATGAGGGTGGTAGAATGAATGGCTATTCTCCCAGGTGTCAACGTGTCGACCTCGATGCCGCCTCGAGGGCCTGGCCGTGAATTATTGTATGCCACTGTTTGGTTCGCACTGGCACATATCTTTGCCAGCATTCCCTTTATACCGACTCATAGGCTCTGCTTTACCATAGTTGCGACGTATCTTGGATAAGGAAAACAAGAGTTGTAGAGTTGTGTTCTTGTATGCATTTGCATGCAGGTTTACACTTCCATTGATGCGATGAACTGGCACGCATTCGGGATTATGTTCACTTCCTATATGCGCATATGTCAGTGCAGTGATGTTCGTTTCGGATATTGGCTTAAAGAACCAGAATCCAGCAAGCATGCCTAAGCCTCATTCAATAAACGTGGGATCTCTACCACCCCTTCAATTCCACGAGACCGACTGCCATCTCGTTTCCTTAGCTTCATTTCGACATCAGTCTCAGCTATATCACAGAACGAGTCGCCTTTCAGCTAAGCTTGTTCACGAGAATTTGTTTTTGGCACACCTTTATCTTGATGGTCTGTATTATCCATTCACTGAGGCATATAAATTCTTACCCTATCATTAGGCACAAGTTCGCAATCGCTCCAGCCAGGTATGTCACCCACCACTTTCCTTGGATTTCTCTGCCAAATTCCATCTCATAGGTGACCCCGACCATAATCGTTTTTGGCGACGCCGGTTCAGGAAAGAGCAGCGTCATTAATCTGCTTCTTGGACAAGACAAGGCCCCTGTTTCAGACAGCCTAAAACCCTGCACTTCCAGTACCGCACACTATACACTGACGCTTTCCAACTTGGCATTTAACCTATATGATACTCCCGGTATCAATAGGGAGGACATGGAGTCGAGGGCAGCATTATACAATCTCACAAAAAAACTGTCGAAAAAAGATGGCATTCATTTGCTTATTCTGTGCATGCGGCCGCATATCCGAGAAATCCCTTGGAAAGCTTACAGAGTCATATTTGAGGCCTTTTTCGACTCTCAAGTGCCCATCGTTATTGTGGTAACTAACCTCGAGAACCAGAGACCGACGATGGATTCGTGGTGGGAGAGAAACGTGCATTATTTTGAAGAATACGGTATGACTTTTAATGAACACGCCTGCGTCTGTGCGACAAGAGGAAGGAAAAATCGTCATGAAGTTGCTTACGCAAGATCTAGAGAAGTGGTCGCCGATATGGTACTGAAATATCACAGCCGCATCGGTTACAAGGTTTGCAAACACTTCTTGGTGGACGTTGTGCTCACGATATCCCGGTAGAAACAAGAAGCCACAAATAATATTCCATTGGGGCTATCTACTCATAAGGCAAGTATGAACAATCTCCCATTTTGGCCGTAAACCCTTCGTCACCCAAAATTAACGACTCTTCTAGACAATTATCATCTTTGGCGACACGGGTGTAGGCAAGAGCAGCGTCATAAATTTGATCCTCGGTGAGCAGCAGGCAAAGGTTGGCGATGGAGCCGTAGGGTGCACCTTCGACAGCGAGTGCTATTCTGTCACACTCGATGGAGTGTGTTTTGATCTGTACGACACTGCTGGGCTTAGCGAAGGAGGTTCCGGTACGGTCAACACTGGAAAAGCAGTTAAGATGTTATATGAGCTCGTCACGCGATTGTCTGAAGGAGACGGCATTTGCCTGCTCATCTTATGCATGCAGCCGAGGATCACGGAAAGGACGCAGAAAAACTACAAGCTCTTCTTCGACGCATTCTGCGAATCTCAAGTACCAATTGCCGTTGTAGTGACAGGCCTTGAAAATCAGGAGCCGGGAATGGAGTCCTGGTGGGAGTCCAACGCACATCATTTCAAGTCTTATGACATGAATTTTGATGGCCATGCCTGTGTCTGTGCGACTAGGGGAAAGAGCGATTACCTCGCGGAGCAATATGAGGAGTCAAAAGAAGCCGTGCGGAAAATGATTCTCGGATGCCATAGCACAGTCGGTTGGAAGATGGTTGGTATCTACTTTTCGTTCCGGACACCTTCGATGTTGATTTGGTTAGGAACCAACCTTGTGGTGGATACTCATATTCCAAGCTCTATTTGGTCGCTTTTTCGAGATTCCTCGAAATCTTACACCTATACATAACAGACTCATGGGAGCAATGTCGAAGGAGGAGGCAGACAAAGTTATACGATACATGCTGGCCAAGACCTAAACTTCGTTGCTCCTCATTGCTATTTTCTCGTAAGCCATTTTTCATCATTTGTTTCGCTTCCCTGACTCTTCATCAATCTTGTACAAGGGTTACGGAACAGATACATGCAGGAGTCCAGTACTAGACATTGAAATATCTCGGAATTCCGTACTGCTGTATAGTTTTTAAATGTGTCATTTCGAACACTTCAAATGGCCGACAAGTGAGGTTGGAATAGATGCGATATGCAGTCTCATTTGTACTATGAATAATTTGTCAGGCACTTTCTCGAAGCCGTTCAGAAGGTAATGCAGACCAGGAGATGGGGTATATGTACAAGGCTGCCAGAGGATGGAAAATATTTGAAAATCAGACAAAATTAGCCAGCGTTTTCGGAATGCTGAAATATATTCGCGACATACGAGCCATCATCTCGATATACAAGGAAGTGGTGAGTTTGCCTCAAGGGACCAGGACGAATGACTAAGTCTCTTTCCAATACCTGTCCAACAGGGAAGCTATCGAGGACCTATAATTGTCACTGGAAAGAGATGCATCAATTTCTCCTCGTGGTAAATGGAGTGTCGTTAGGAGCTGGCGCAACCCTTCCTTGTCATGCGGAGACAACCCTGCCAAACGACGAAACACTCGCCATACTTTCCAAAATACAATATCCTGCAAGAATTAACTTCAGTTATATTATCATCGAATATATGTGACAAACCAGGGGTGATCGATGTCCGGATTGTTTGGTAGAAAGACGAATAATTAAGTGGCAAATGATGCGCGTCGAACGGTTATACTGGGCGTCGTTGACGTGACCACCTCGATCAACTGGCCGACCCTTGGTTGCACAAATACATGCATGTTCGTCGAATTTCATGTTCCGTTGACTGAAAATTTTACTGTTTTTTTTCCACCACAAATCCATTGGGTCTTCGTTCTCGAGGCCTGTAACTACAATCGCGATTGGAACCTTAGAGTCGCAAAGTATGTCGTAAAATAGCCGGTAGTTCTTAAGCCCATCAGCGGTGATATTGGGACGAGTGCAGAAGATGAGCATGTGAACCCCATTTGCGGCCGACAGTTGTTTCAGGAGATTGTATAAGGCTTTGAACGCGTCTGTCTCCAGCGCGTTGTCAGCACTCTCCGCGTTCAGTCCAGCTGTGTCAAAAATCGTATACTGTGTTTTCGATTCGCTGAGGGTGAAGTAATAAGGGCAGCTTGAAAACGTGCATTTAGTTGCGCTGCTCGAAACGATGGCTTTGTCCTCTCCGATCAACATATTGACGATACTGCTTTTGCCCACACCCGTCTCTCCAAACAAGACGATGTTGCTTTGCTGTCGCAAACGCGTCAGAAGACCAATATAGCGAGATGATATGACGTACCCTCGGAAGAAAATAATGACTTTCTCTGGCACAGTGCTGGGAGACTAGCTCCTGAACCGTCCTTACCGAAGCAGAATATTGGGAGTTGTTGACAAAACCACCAGTAGCTGTCTGTCGTCCCCTCACAGCACAAACACAGGCATGTCCATCAAAGCTCATATTGCGTCTCTCGAATTCACTACGGTTATTCTCCCACCAGTCTTCCATTGGATCCTCCACCTCGAGGCCTGTAATAACAACCAAGATTGGCACCTGGGACTCACAAATGCCATTGAATACACGTCGATAACTCTCCTCAGCTCCAGGGGTGATTGCCCCACCTCGCATGCAGAAAAGCAGTAAATGGATGCCATCCCTGTCCGACAGTTGATTCAAAAGATCGGACAACAGTCTCATTGACCGATTGCCCTGCCCAGCAGTCCCTTGATCTAGTCCCGGAGTGTCATGTATTGTGAAGTGCCTTTCCGACCCATCAACTTCAAGGGAAAAGTCATAAGAGCTAGGGGTTAAAGTGCAACGGTCTGCACTGCTCGAGACTGGGGCTACGTTTTCGCCTCGCAGCATATTGATGACACTACTTTTACCAGAACCCGTCTCGCCGAACACAACGATCTGCTTTGGCACCTATTGCGGGCCCATTAAGTTGATAAAGTAAAAGGATAATCAGAACGAACCATTCTTTAACTTTCCAACTTTAATTCACTTTGATTTTGACTGCCAAAGTATATCGACAGGAGCATATCATGATTCAGGTGAGTCTAGAAAGATGAATATATAGCTTTGACATACCTCGCATGCATGGCCGAGGCTTCTCGGAAAATAGTTGGTGAGCAGTCGGACGCATGCCCTGCATAGTTGACATGTGTACACCACGCGGCAGATTGGATTGTATTCTTAAAATTCTTGGCACAGCACCCCAGGTGGATATTGGCAGACAATGGCAGTGAAGTGTCTGTCCAGCCTCAACTTCACTGGGCTAGCATGATCTGGTGACAAGCTGTAATAGGTTGGGTGGGAAACTGGGCTCTGGTGCCATGTCTGGAACAAATCAAAAAAATCAAAAATTCAGATATTGGTAATTTAATGTTCAGTAGTTTCCAACATGATAAGCTGCTATGGTGCAGTTGGAAATGGTTGGCCGAAGTTTTTGACTGCTTACTAAGCAACCCAAAGGTTGGACTTCAACTCATGCTTTGCACAATGTTTTTTCCTTTAGCAAATTGTCTTTCTTATTGCTTAGCTATTGATGGAATACACTGTACACTACTGTCAACTTTTAAAATTTATTCCAACTATGTTCTGGTGAAGTTATTTAGCATGACATCCCAGTATAAAACAGATTTAAACTTACAAATACTTGCACTTTGTTCTGTCTTTATTTCCTTGGCAATCATAACCATCTCTACCAGCATTTATACACACTGCACATCTCCTCTTTCTTCTGACTTCTGAACCCCAAGCAACAAACTGTGATGTGCTGGAAGATGTTGGCTGAAGAATAGAATTTGATTGCATAGCCTGTGCAGGTGGTGTAGTTATATGAGCCTGAGATGACATCTCCTCAGATGCAGTAGTTATTGGTACAGAAAATGCTGAGGTGGAGGGATTTTTGGCATTTGAAAACATAGATGAAGCTTCCAATGGCTCTGAAAAGTAGAAAAGCTTCTGAATGGCAGAGTATTGTACTTCAGATGACAGGTTAATTGGCTGCTCAATCTGTGTTGCTCCAAATTCTACAGTCATATTCATTCCTATGTCCTCTGATGTCACAGGTACACCAGGTTGGTTGTGGGGTGCAGCAGGAAGCACATGTGCTATGTGCCCAGCTGATCGTATTCTGCTCTCATTCTTTCTTCTCAGAGGCAAACTTGCAACCATTGATTCATTTTGCTTTCTTGTCTCTGACCAAGTCTTGAAGTATGTAACCAGATGCTCCCTCAATTTATAAAAGACTGTTTTGCCATCTGCTTGTGATGACCACCAAGCAGCCATGCAATCAAAATCAGGAAGGCCACTTGGAGCTGCCCACATACCCCCTGCTGTTACAGATTTGTGAAACAGCTTGAATTCATCTTCTGTATGAAGAGATACAACAGCATACTTTGTTTGTTGTGCATTAGCAAGAAATTCATATACACTTTTCTGTTTGCCTTGCAATCGAGAAAGAAGAAGTTTGGTGGGATAAATGCTAAATTCTTCATGGGGATTGATGGCAAATGAATTGAAGTCATTCTGAATGCGGAGTATTCCAGGTATTTGAGTGATTCCAAACTGTTCCTCAGTATATTGAAAAGACAATGGATCTGTATCTTGAAGTGCTTGTCCTGAGGTTGTAATTGTATGAGAATCAACCATATTCCACTTGATGTCTGATCGGAGCTGGAGAATATCATGATCAATCCATGGATCATAGTGTCCAAGATATTTTTTCCCCAATTTATGCATAGACCCTGTATCATAATTATGTCTATGCCAAAAATCAGCAATAAGAGCATCAGCAAGTTCTGGAGATGCATTCAGAGATGCAAATTTGCATCTGATTGGATTATGAACAGACCCCTCAACAGAATTTGTTCCTCTGATATAATGGTAAATTGGAAGCCCATTTTTGTCACGACTCTCAAGTATATACAGTGGAATATTACTTGGATCAGATATCCAGCCTTTCTTTACATCATGCAAGACTCTTTGAGCTTTTTTCCAACTTTCAGCACTGAAAAGAGGCTGCTTGATGACTGAGCATTTGACTGAACCCCATGACTGAAATAGCTCTGACAAGAGATTATATAAAGTGTCTTTGTCTGGAATATATTGGCAAACCCGTTTCCATAACCATGCAGGTGATTTAGATCACACTTGCTCCCATTTTATATTTTTCTTAGCCAAAGCTGCTTCAACAGCTTTCTTGTCTTCTTCATCAGGTACTAACATTGCGTCACTAAATGCACAAGCAAATCTTCAGCAAAGTGTATGCTTTCTGGATATTGTTCTGGTAATTTTTTCAATTTCATGAAATATATCAGCCAGAATTCCAGCAATCCTCTCCAATAGTGCATTTTGTGTATATCCACTATATTCTGGAAAATTCTCTGTGTCTTCTGCTTGAGTATCAATATCTGGCTCAGATTCATTATCTGATATATCTCCAGGTATGTCTCCAGGCTCTTCTGAAGATGATTGCATATCAACAGGCTTTGTAGTTGGCATATCTGGTGGATTAATGACTTTGGCAACTCCAGGATGCCTTTGTGGTTCTGATACAGGTTTTGCTTGCTGTGTATTTCATGTTCGCAATGCTGCTATGCTCACTACAACTTCAAATGATGCTTGTCCATTTTGGATTTCTCCAAGAGGCTTTTTATGATATGGAATTATACACTTGGGAGCTAACACCTTGTCAATCTGTATGACAGCCCGAGTTTTGGTAGTGGAAACATTAATTGTTGATTTTGGAGTGTTTCCAGTACCAGATTCTAAAGTGAATTGAGTGGGTTGTTTGACAATAACACCATGGGCTACTTCCTGCTTTCGTATAAAAAGACTGACTAGTTGGCCAACAGGAGTTGCTGATGACAGTGGTGCCCCTGCAGTCTTGTGAGCCTTCAATACATCCCAGATTTGTAAAGCTACCCAAGCATCAAGTGCAGCATAATGAATTTGTTCTTTAGTTAACATATCTGCACCCCATTCAGAAGTTCTAGTTTCCTTAGAAAGACTTTGTTGTAATGTAGCTGCAGTAATTTCAGACAAAGATGCCTTTCTTGATGAAACAGCATTTTTCTCTGATGCCAGATGTCCAAGTTCAATTACTCCTTTCTTGTGGGTATTGGAATCATATGCAAAATCAGGAAAGTCATGACCAAGTTTAGCCAAGTCTCCACCAACATTACGACCAATTTTGAATATGTGTAAGGATTTCAAAATTGTCTGTAATGCACTAGGTAATTTCCTCAAGGCATAAACTTGAAGCAGATAGACTATTTTGGGAAGAGCAATCTGAATAAGTGCTGTTTTGTGTGATCCAAAAGAACCAGCTTCAGTAGTAAACTCCCATTCCATATCAAAGCCAATATAGAGCTTGGTATCATCACTACTAAGTAGTCCAAAAACTTCCAAACATGCACTTTCAATTTCAGCCTCAGTATTGCAAACCAGAGGAGTTACATCTGATGGCAAGGACAGTCTTGGGAGGTCATCAAATTCATCAAATTCTACTGGTGTTACATTTTCTCCCAAGGATGGAATACATTGTAAAAATGTTGCTGCATCACTAGCAACATTATTAGTGAATCCAAGAATTGGCTGTGCATGGCCATGGTCACTGAGTGATTTTACCATAGCTTCTAACCCTGCTCGTACATGAGAAAGTGCTTTGGTTGGAACAAAGGCCTGATAGCAGATTTGTTCAAACTCATTTACAATGGTAAATAATGCTGAAAATGACATAACTCCATCAAGTTTCATCAGGTATTTGGATAGCTTGAAAGAATGATCCCATTTTATGACACGTCCTGTTAATGCAGACATGCACTGGTTCAAGATTGGATGTATGTGCTCCATGTAGTCCACATACACATTTGTTATATACCATCATGATGGATAAAAGCCAGCATATCCTCCTTTATCATCAAATTCAGAAAATGGCAGATATGCTTTTGCTTCATTATGAATAGTAGCATATTGTACTTGCATCTTAATGGTATGAAGATACTGCACTTCACAGAGATCATGTTCACGAACATGCATTTCACGGAGTATTGTGGACCAAGCACTTGCACTAACCTGATGTGACATGCCAGCTCTGATAAGTGTCATCAAAGTCTTGTCAATACCACTTCGGTGTGTCAGAAATGCTGCAACTAATCGTGGATCAAATTGCTCCAACACAGCAGGATCATAAAGATTGAATGACTTTCCACATCCACTTGATTCTGGTTGGTCATTTCTAGCTCTGCATTGAATTTGCATAGTCATGATGTAATAATTTTGATCAAGACCAACTACACGTTGTTGATGACTCTGGTTGATGCTTGACATTGAGCTCAACCTAAAACAAAAACACAAACCCTAAGTCTTCAGGTGTGTTCATAATGCGAGGGTTTGCTTAGGGGGCCTCGGATCGTCCTTCTAAGGTGCAACAAAACAAACAAAGGTATGCGTGGTAGCGCAGTAGAATGCGGAATGCGGAATAGGAAGGGGAGTCGCAGTACGACTTGCACAAGGTTATGCGGAACCCACGATAGCCTGTGACTTATGAAACTGGAAAATGCGCAACAAATCAAGAAAGCGTGACAATGCGCTTTGCGGCTATATGGAATGGAGGGGGGGTGCAAACGGCGAAGGCACCAAACAAACTATGGGCACAATGGAAAAGGTGCAGTGAATTGAAAAAGCGTGATGGTGCACTTTGGCAGCTAAATAGGGCACTAAACAAAAGTGCAACGACGAGGAGGCGCACACGGGCGCAACTATACAATATGACGAAGGAAGGCGCAAACAACGAAGGTGCCTAACAAACTATAAGTGTGACAAGACTATATGAGGGCACAGCACAATGGTATGAGGCTAAAGTGAAAACTGAGCTTAAAACTATCTGAGGGGGAAAATGGGGGATTCTTGCTCTCTCTGTTATCTTAGCGCTATTTACAAGGTTTTTATCTTACTAAAACTATATAAAAGGAAAAGTGAAAGCACAAGCAATTAGTAAAGTTCCGTCCACAAATAATGCAAAAGTTTCTCCACATGATGTGCCTCTACAACCAATCAAACCATGCAAGGGATAGTATAACTGCAAATCGATCGGGGCAACTTCCACTTATGATGCACCGAATGGGTCTTGTGCTCCTGTTCCAGGGCTGTGCGCTTCAGACCTATAAGGTGCAACTACTGCCAAGAGCGCATGATAACTGGAAAGTGTGGACTGGATGTGCGGCATCTATCTCTGGGAGGGATACACAATGTAGCGATGGCTGAAAGCACATAGTGCTATGCAGAAAAGAGCCTAAATGCATAATTGCACAAAAGCGCACAAAAGCGCATGAGAGCGCGAAAGCATGTGTGAAAAGCGCACTAAAAGCACGAAGGCACGGAGAAGTGCACGAAAGCGCACTAAAGCACTGAAATGGCGGTATGGTCCAAGGACAAATTGAGGTATGCGGCAGTTGTTAAAGGTAAAATCGAAGAGGAGTGTTGGCTTTGCATAGGAATAGGTGAATCAAAAAAGAGTTAAATGACTTAGGCTGCACCTCATATCACAGCTAGGCCCCATGAAATGTTCTATAAACAGTTTCCGCGTCTAGGCACCGCTGGCGCCCATCATCTCTCCTCTGTTCACAGTCAATCCATTGAAAATCAACTGGATATCTGCTCTGCTTGTAGATTACCATAGTCAATGGACATCTCCAAGCTCTTGGACGATTGTTGGGTGATAGTAGAGGCACTAGGCCTAAGTCCGTTGCGATGAGCTACTGGTGAAGGAGGAGGTCCTGTGAAGATATTGTTGTAACCTCCAAATGAGCTTGACGACTTTGGGGTGGAAGTCGGCGGTGTAGGTGGAATTATGAGAGGTACTGGAGGAATAGCATATGGTTCGTGACGTGTAATGATGGCGACCGGCTGAGCAATAGAAGGGATCAGTTGCAAAGGTATAATGTTTTCTTCATCTCTAACCACTCCTTCATCTAATTCTGACCCCCTGGAAGCTACAGGAGTAATGTACCGTAGAGGGCAGACCGGTTGATGATGTCGAGGAACACTGCTTGTTGCTTGTTGAGGAAGGTTTGGTGCTGCAGCTCATTGTACCAAGCAGTAAAGAATTAAAAGACCCACAATCCATGCACCAAAGATGGTTGTTACAGCACCAACAAGGAGGAGAATGGTGTTACGGTCCATGTGGATAGATAATGTTGTCAAGAGGGGCTGCAAGGGTGTGGGTAGGCAATAAACGAGATTTGCTGCCTGCAAAGAATATTTTATGAAAGTGGTATTTGAAAAATGAATGTGGGAAGAAATTAGAAGATTGCTGTGATGACATAACCTGTCAGGATCTGAAGCATGATGGAACCGAACAAGGTTTTAGAGTTGTCTAGGAACCACTAATAGGCTGATCTGCTGAGTCATCCTGCCATCGCATTTGCTGAAAGTGCATAGTACCGAGCAGAAAGTGAGAATTATGCATAAGCACACAAAAGCACGCAAAAATGCGCAAAAATGCGCAAAAACACGCAAAAACGCGCAAAAATGCGAAAAAAGGCGCATGAAGGCGCTAAAAAGGGCTGTCCAGTCTGGAGGCACCTAGAGGTATGCGGTATCACCATATATATCCTGTATGCGCGCAGAGAGGTGGGGAGCCATATCATTGTGCAATGGGATCCTCATTCCAGCCTTTGATTGTCATTGGGTGAAATTGATTTTTGTACCACTGGCAACTAGAGTTTGGGGAAGTAATATTGTGGGTATCCAGCAAATGGGGAAGCCAGAGAAACACTGATGGATGATATAATGAAGTTGGATTCAATCCATCCACAACTTTCTCAGCTTTACACATTGCAAAACATGAATGTGATGAATGAATCTAGAACTGCCCATTTCTATAGCAGGGAGGCAAATGACCAGCTCCCATGGCAGATACAATCTGGTTCTTGACATTAACCAAGTATGCCTGGACAATGCCATGGATCTTAGTATCAGATGGTTCCTCAGAGGGGGGACCATCAAGAGGATCTTCCATGTCATCAGAACTATCAGAGTCTCCAGAGTCAGACTCAGCATCACTATCTACTGAATCAGGCTCCAGAAATGGGAATGGAAAAGTCTGTTGATCTTCCACTTGTTGGAAACTGCTGGAATTGTTACTTTGATCTTGTTGATCTGAAGCATCTGGCAATTTATTTGCTCTGCTCAGACCATGAGTGATTACTCCTGGATTGAGAAAAAGAATGTCACTTCTTACCTGGTAATTGAATCTGTCACAAATAAAATGCACAGTCAATCTCATGTTGTATAGTTAAATTTCATACAAGACATACTGAAGATTGGGTGTAATCTATCTTGAGGGCCAGAGGCATAGGGTCTGATAGCTAAAGAAACAAGTCATAGTCCATTATAGCTCATATATTTGTCTTAATCCAAGTAAATTACTTACAGGTAGATTGTGATGATAATACATCATCACTTGACTGTTTTCTTTTCCTTCCTGAGCCAGATCTTGCACCTCCTGCAGCATGTCCTACACTGTTCCTGCTTCCTTCAGGTCTACCACAAGGCATTATGATAGTAATGAGCAAGATATGCAGTCAAATGGCAAGAAAAACACAAAGCTGTACAGTCTACAGCTTTTATTGGGGTGTGGGAAAGTATGACTGATTAGGAATAACCAGCCACAGATGATGTTATAATGATGACAGTTTGTCTTGTAATCATGATTTGTCAATTCCTAAAGAGGAATAACATTAGTGCCAAATCAGGCACTAATTTGTTCCAGACATGGCACTAGACCCGGAAACTGAGTGTTAGCTCAGTTTGGACATGGAGCAGGATGAGCTGCTGGGTGGATGGGAACATCTCTGCCATGATTTTGCAGCTCAAAACAGATTTTGCTTGTTGAGTAGGTGTGAAATCATATATATATGATGATCTTGAAATCATGTATGGAATGAAACAAAGGGGCAAACAATGTAGTGAATGTCTACTAAAGGGTAGCGATAGGCCACTATTTGGGTGGGATGGTGGGTGAAAAATAGCAAGCAAGGATAATTAAACTGTAGATTATACGAGCGGATAATATGATGGTAGTGGTGAGAAGGTGATAAGGTCAAACAATCAATGCACTGGCGTTGACATTCAGCTGGATGCCAGTTGCCAGTGGTCTCTCGGCAGGCTAGAGAGACACCGGCACCCTTGCTCAATGCTCATGACTTGATGGAATTTAACACCCAATTAGGCATCAGGCTTATAAAACCATTCGCTCGAACCACTCGTATAGTATGGGGCTCGAACCCACTATCTTATCTTATCAGACCAAATGAGACCAAGTATCAAACAAAACTTCCTCCAAACTCACAGCTGGCAAAAGTGGGATTCCACCAGCAAAACCGCAAAAAGTATACATACCCATACCTACCAATAGATAGTTCACAAATGTTTCTGTTTTCTCACATGTTGGGTCACCCATGGAAGTGAATACACAGGGACAATTTCTTGTCCTAGAAGTGATATGTTTGCAAATTTTGGCCCAATTTTGGACCTTGTTGGGAAACAAGTGTGAACTTGGTCAAATCCTTTCAAAATCTTGGGTGAAATTATCCAAGATGTCCTAAGTATGAATACTCAAACTATGAAGGGTAAAAATTCTATTCTTATTTTGAACCAATCACATCATTTTGCAAAACAAATGTCTTTATTGATAAAGAGAATGAAGCACACAAAGTACAATGACAAATGTGAAGGAAAAAATGAACATGATCACAAATGAATAAGTATGCAGGATGGACATAGTGACAGGAATGGAATGAGACACCTTGAGAAAAATTTCCTGAGAACAAGACCTAGAGCAATGTGGTGATGGGGACATGAGCATGTTGAGAAACCAGGCTAGCAGTGCATAGCAAAGCAGGGAAGGAGCAGAAAAGGTACAGCAACTAGTGCCTCAAGAAGGAGTGATCCAGGGATGATCTAAAAACCATTGCAATCCAACAGGTTACAAATGAAGAATGGCTGGTTGTCATCACCCAACCCACTCTAACCCATTTGAATCATCCAAGTGTGCTCCACATGATGCATGATTTAGCTAGTAAGATGGCTATATATGTGTCACAAAAGCAATAAAAATGACAAAGGCACTCACTGCACTAACAAAGTTCTTCTTGTACTTTTGCTTGCTTTCCATTTTCTTCATCTCACATGCAAATTGAGGGTGTTCCTTGGTTAGTCATAGGTAAACAGCAGCTTTGATATGAAAAAATTTTCATAAACCTGAAAATGAAAAAGATGATAACCTTATTGTACTTCTCCCTTGAAGTACCATTTGAGAGCATGGCAGCGACGTGAAGATTAAGGATCTGGGAGTCATCATCACTGATCTGTGAACATAGTAAGCACTCCTGAGCCTGAATGAGAACAGTCCTGTGTGTCTGGCCAATTAGAAAATCAAGCTCAGAGATGGTGTGGCACATATTGTTCTGTTTCATGACTAAATTCTCTTGTTGGCATCTGATGACTGCAACCTCATGCTGGAGCTCCTGGATCTGACTATACAGCATCTGAGTGGGAGTGACCATGATGTCTTTGAGCTTTCAGGGTCCTGACAAATGGAGAATCATGGCAATAAGTTTCAAGTTAGATGATCATGTTGAGTGGGAAAAATGGGAGTGTGCAGTTTCGGGTGGTTGACATTTAAAATGCAGGTCACACAAGAGCAATAAGTGTTTGTAGAATGAATATAGAGTGATTTTAGAGGTATAGGGCCACTGATAGCAGCTTTTTACTGCCATTTGAGGAACTTAGGGCACGGCCAGATTTTTTTTCAAAAATTCACTGGATTAGGTTCGAATAGTAAATTGTCCATAGCTCACTCATTTCTACATGTACTGTTATGAAACATATATATTCTGAATCTCCTTTACATGATATATAAGCCTGTAGCATCAGAAGTGTCAAAAGTGAAGTTTGAAAAATGAGGATTTTGAGTGGTGGAACTACTTGCTGCCATTATCCTGCAATGTTATGGGTCAACAGCTGACAGGCAGTTGAAGAAAGTAAGATCCTTAGCTAATGATCACATAGCCAGCTCAGGATGAGTTCCTACTACAGTAGTCGACAATTGTTCAACTTGGTGGATGAGGTGGCAAATCTTCAGGCAGCAGACTTGGCTGATCTTGAAGTTGCAACAGATACCGACCTTAAGGAGACTAGTAAGGGAGTACAGAGCCCATAGAAAGGTATTTTTGTAAGAATGTGTGGCAAGGTAAAAGAGTAGAACAGACGCACCCAGTCGCCCCACACAGTACACTCAGTAATGTTCTCCGACTCAAGTCCCATGGTTCTCTCCACTTCTCCCCACATACTTCCTACCCATGCAGACTTCTGTGACATCTTGCTAGACATTCTGGAGGGATTATCCAATTTGTATGGGCCTTTGCTGTACTTCAAGCACTTGTGTAACATGTGCACAACGGCTGTTCAAGTTTGATATGAATGCGATGCTGTTCCATAGAACAATGGGCCCAGTTCGAGGCATAGTGGGCAGGGGAAGATACCTGAGTCAAATGCTTGGTGAAGATGAGAGATCAACAGTGTGGAGTGTCACAGAGCAAGTTGGTGTTGCCAACGACAAAACTGACTTTTTCAAACCTGGAATTTTCGCACTTTTGATGCTACAAGTTTATAGAGCATGTCAAGGAGGTTCAGAATATATATATTTCATAGCAGTATGTGTAGAAATCAGTGTGCTACAGGCGATTTACTATTCGAACCTAATTTCGGTGAATTTTTGAAAAAAAAAAATTGGCCACACCCTAAGTTCCTCAAATGGCAGTAAGGGTGGGGTTGTTGTTGTTGTTGTTGCTAGGCAACTGCACATCAAAAAAAAAATCTCGTTTGCTTTATTGACCGGGGCAGGGGTCGAACCTGCAATCTCCTGATTTCGCACTACAGTAGTTACAGTTTTATCGTAGTCAGACGCGATGCCATTTCGCCACACGGCCGTGTATCAGAATTTCAACCTACCACACAAACCCTTCTCAACCGAGTAATTGACTGTCAAACGTGAGCCAGAATACACTTTGGTGGTACATACATTACACAACGTCACTATTACCATGACAACTTATTCGTTGAAGAATTCCAAGGGTGTTTCTCGGGTCTGCAACGCTTCCCAGCCCGTAGGGTGCCCATCAGCGTTGCGATCACGTTCGTCCGTGAAAATGGAATGGAACGTAGGTGCCTAGCAGACAGGTCATTGTGGGAAACGAAATGGTGATACAGCGCTTGGCCTACCTTCCCTGGAGTGTCGTGGACACTGTTTGTCCATTAGAAGATGATAAGAAACGGCAAAGATCGGCCAAGACGTACCGTACATGGACAAAGCCTTCCCCTTTACTATCATTCACGGCGGGAATGCGAAGCTTGCCCAATAAGATCGTTCCGTACGAGACCACTGCGCTTCTATAACAGACTTCAGACAATTAGCACAAAAGGCAGCGAGGATGTGCACCTGACTTCCACCAAGTCATCCTGTGGGTGGAAGGTCGCGAGTTCTTCATCCGATAAGCCTCTGGCCCTAGACCACATCTCGGGCTGGTGCTGGAATACAAAATGAGAAGATCTCATGACATGTATAGCAGGCAGCTATAGTACCTTATCCCAATGATGACGTGACTTGAGAATTTCGATCTGAAGCTCGTGCTTCACGTCTTGGAAGGCCTGTATTGCATTGGGGTGGGGTGCGTGGGCTGCATTCAAGTCGATGGTTTCGCTGGTCGCTGAGAAAGAGGAGTCGCTCGTTAGGTGAATAGATCAACTGAAGAGGATAATGTCCTCGCCCATGAGACAATTCTAGACTCCAGAAGATGGGGTTCAAAGTTCAGAGGAAGTTGTGCCAGATTCTTGATAATAGAATTTGGTTGTGTTTGAACTTGCCAGGGGTTGACGACGAACTTGACAACCGTAAGCTGTAACGTGTCGACATCCTTGCGGAAGTTCATGCTTTCATATATCTGCATGGAATCATGGTGTAAACAGATCGGAAACGATGCTTTCTTCTTCTAGTCTTCATCATGATCAACAATTCGATCTCGTTTCTCGACTAGCAATAAATACAGCACGAGTTTGTCGCACGCCATTCATCAGTCATGCTGCCACTGAAAGTCATTCACCCAATGGTGTATTGAAGATTGGAAGAGCTGAGTATTGGCCGAAACTTATGAATTGCACAGCGGGAGAACGCGATCAAAGCAGACAGTGTGCTAGAATAGAACAGCCTGAGATAAGCGTTTTCAAGTGTTGGGACAATTGTCCTCAGCGTAGCGATGAATGAACAGAGGTGTACAGTGTGATGATGGTGGACTCGAAGAGTCTGTATTGGGGGGGTTAAACCGGAGATTCTGCCAACACATGTAACCTCATTGCAGGGTTCGTCATTTCGGCGTCGTTAATGTGTCTAGGTAAGTCTACTACCATTCCAGCTCCAAAAGGAGCTGATTTGCGGCTTGCGCCAGCTTGGAGTATTAGTCGTCTGGAAAGGTAACGGATTCCTATAACTTGAAGCGGGGCTGTCTTACGCTGCGCTCTTCCGGTGACCTTTCTCACCATTAAACTTTTCTCGTCGTACAGAATGGACAGATACCAGTCCAGTAATAATGACCTGGGGGAATAGGTACGCTGTTGACTCACTGACAGACCGAGCATCAATCCGGTGGGGGGTCAGCGCTGTCAGCAGTTCTAAACTTGAAATCAACGTCGACACTCTCGAGGCTCAGAGACTTAAACACGTGCTAGGCCGAGTAAGTGTTTGAGGATCCAATTATTAGCATCCAATCTCGGCTCGGCTAACACACCAGACCAGCTCGAAGGTTAGTTACCATTATCCGACATCTGGGGGTAATTAGGTTCCAAGGAACCAGTTAGTTGGTTAGTTACCATTATCCGGTAATTAAGTTCCAAGGGACCAGCCAAGATCTAGAGGAGGGGAACCTATGAGTATGCAAACCACGAATTTGTGTGAGACTCCACACAAGCTTAGGCGGACAAAGTCGCAGTACAAATCGTGGACATCCATACGTACACGGTTGTTGATTGTTCAGTTCCGCCGCACGAAGTAACTATTGTTCGACGTTCGGGTATTTGTCCAACGGGGAGAAGACAAAGCTCCAGAGAAGGTACAATGCATGAGCTCCAGAATGACTCGGATCGTGTACGTTGAAATTGGCATGTTTTGTTGTTGTTGTTAGTCTTACAGAATCCGGAGTCCAAGTCGTGAGTATCCCGTCGCCTCAACTTGACCTTACATAGAAATTAGGAACGAAAGCGACGAGCGGCGAAGTATGATGAACTGGACAGCTAACATCATCACTTATTAAGATGGAGATGTTGATAGACCGCAGTAACGGTTGTTACGTACCCTTACTCACACAAGATCATCATGAGCTCCCCCCAATCAACGCCCGCACTCTCAAGCCTGTTTAAGGAACCAATCTACCTTGTACTTGTATTGATCCCCCGCTCGAACGCCGGCGGGTTATGTAGTTACCTATTGTTCGACATCTGGGGAACTTCCAACTTGTGATCGGTGGGAGAGGGGAGAAGGAAGGTAGTACATACTCACAGTACAACAACACAACGTGGGCTCCGGGTTTCCGCGCGAAATTAAGGAAGACAATATATCAGAGAAGACGTTCATTGAGGGCTAAAATGGGCGTTGGTTTTTTGTCCACGTCGGCTGAGAGAGATTAGATTAGATATGTGATATATGAGAACAAGGTAACGACGAAGCGTGATGGACAGCCATGGTCACCGACACGATAAGCACGCAGTCGACACGACAAGCACGTAACCGCCAGGTCTAGGAAGGTGGCAACGTTGACTACCAACAGGGCATTATATGATATTTGAATGCAAAACAAGTCAAACTTACGCGAAAACGTTTTGATGTAGATGTAACACCAACACCAATAAAATTCCCCACTGAAGCCAGGGCGGGCGCGTTACGTCGTTCAAGTTGGTGTCTATATCAACCAAACGTGGTCGGTAATAGGAAATACGGTCGGCTGCGAATTTGAAACTATACTGTTTACGTACCTATGATAGTCGAGACTTGCGTGCGCATTATCAAAAACTTATGCAAATACGGAAGGGAAACGAAAAAGGAGAAAATCCAGATTTGGAGATTGATATTGATGAAGCCAGAGGCCTCGTGGCGATGGATGAAAAAGCTCTTTTCGACAGGTGTCGAGATCGGGTATATGGGAACGTGATTCAAGATTCAGAAATCGAGGATCGGTGAGGCACGATATTATCAAGTGTAAGTGTGGCTTGAACTCGTTATCGATGCTGTTACCGCTGGATAGCGCCTATTTTGCATGCGCAGACCAGTGCAAGTTTTGACTGGATGTTCCGCAGATCGGGATCTCTTCCAAAGATCCACGATTTCCAGATGTTGATGGGTTTTGACCGGGGCGGCTCACTCCGGGTCAGTAGGGCATCGCTGTAAGGGGCAAGCCGTAAATATCAATTCACGTGAAGCGTAGAGAACGCTAGAGAACGTACTAGGTGGAGACAAGTTGGTCAGATGATGCAAGATGATGCAAAGTCAGATAAGCAATGAAGCGGTGGCCAAAAATAAAGGAAGCCACGTCCTTTACGCTTCTCCCACAGAATGTACGGGGGAAAACAATGCGGTGGGATGGCGATGTTGAGCGGGTGTCAAGTTGGAGAACAAGGACGTCAAAAGCAAAAGAATACAAGACTGTATAGTATGTGTATAGAAGTCGAAGATTAGATGTCGTTACTATGATCATATGGAGAGTACCGCCGCTTTCTTGGCGTTGGCCATGCAATTGTTTCGATGGGGGCTGTGCAAGTAAATTGGAGCACGTGTTCGGAGTGGGATCACGGTGAGGTCCGAGAAAATAAACAGCCGCCGCTGTGCATTGTTCCTCAGATCGAATACCTTATAATCTGCCAGCAAAGTAAAGAACAAGTCCCTTCAACGCAATTCCCCTCGAAAAGCGTTTCCTTACCAACCTTGTCATCCTCCATATAACATAAACTCGTTCTCAATTTCAAAATGTCTCACTATATCCGCACCATTCAAACTTCCTTCACGTCTGGTTCTTCTTCCTCAACTTGGGCATCATCTTCATCACCATATTCACTTTCTTCACATTCAAATAACATCCTCGTTTCAATCCCAAGCATAATGAACAACTACTCTCAAAGTCTCACTCCCGACTGGCGTGGCCCCTCTGGCAGCAGCGGCCCCAGCTCTTACAACTCCCACTCAAAACGACGCACAACAATCAGCCTACGCGCTCCCACTCCAGTTCACCGTCGTTCTGCCCCACCACCACCACCACCACACTCCTACTCCCGCACCCAACCTGCCAGCACCACATACATGAAATTCGACCCCTTCGCTGACGAAAACACTTACGATCCTCTCCCCCCTTCCAAACCAACCTCAAACCCAGTCATCTACCACACTCCTCCCCCGCGCTCAACCATGAGTATGACCCGCCCACCTTCCCTCCCGTACTCAACCCGCATAACCCCCGGACCGGGTCCGCGGTTGATGGACAAGGAAGCGGGTGCGAAACTCGTCGCGGGGATACTGCTGAGTAGAGGTCAGATGGGGAAGCCACCTCGTCGTAGAAGTATGGGCGAGCCTAGGACGTACATCAAGAGTGGCTTGTCGAGCGTCGTCAGCGTTGAGGCTTAGCTGCCCTCTTCCCGAGTTGGGGTTAGAGACATCCCATTAGACTGGATGCCAGCCCACCTATCATTATTTTTTCCTGCGATCTCGTAACCGCCTCTACTCTCTTTTTAGTTTTTCCTTTTTTCCTTGGGTTTTATTGATATCATTACAACTCATACATACATACATCATCACATCCCCCCTGCAATATTAACGACCTCGTCACGTTCCCTACTTTTTTCCCCTTTCTTACCGCTCTCACCAGGCTTTCTTGCACATGAATAATGCCCATCCCATCCAGCCCCCATACAAT
>QLOJ01004057.1:0-25974 GCA_003313625.1 Tricholoma saponaceum
TCCTGACTAGTGTGAACATCGGCACAGTTATATGGCTTGTTCAAATGCATCACGGTCTCAACGGCGCCTTTCACACCTCGACCGTCTATATTTGACATTACAGGGCGAGCCAAGTGGGATGCTTGGAGTTCGGCTGGCAGGACCTTCGTCCAACGCGAGGACGCAGAACGTCGTTATCTTGAGATCGCAAGGAACCTTGGATGGGCCGAAGATATGGTTATCCAAAAACCTAAGGATGAAGTGACTCTATCAGATACCTGGGAAGAGGATGATAGCGCAAGGCCATCTAACAATTCCGGTGCTGGTAGCAGAGGAATGGGTGGAGCAGTCAGCGCCATGCTACCACCGGTACAGGAACTAGACCAAAGTATTCATGGATATGCCATCGCTAATGACGTTTCCGCACTGTCTAATCTGTTGGAAAATAATCCAACCACGAATGTGGATGAATTGGACGAGTTTGTAAGTTCTGTCCTATTTTCTCATGTTCTACTCACAAGTTCACAGGGATACACCCCTCTTCATCTTGCGTGCGACAGGGGGAACTCCGCTGTTGTTCAGATGCTCCTCAACAAAGGTGCTGACACTGCGATCAAGGTGGGATCTCTTGGTGGAATGCTACAGACAAGATATGAATTGTTACACATACCTAGGATCCTGACGGCTTCTCTGCAATTGAGCTAGCTCGTGTGGCTGGTCATGAAGATGTTCAGAAGTATCTAGCATTGCCGCCTTAATTGGTATTATTGGTATTTACTTCAAGTTGCATGTATCGTTAATGAAAACAAGTATAATTGTGCAATTTCGCTGTCTATTATTAGACCTGACCCTCCCGCATCTGTGGGACACTCGTTGACCGTATGCTTCTTTTGAACTTCGTGTATGTATGTATTACATGCAGCCAGATGCATGCGAAGGGGTTTGGGGAATTGATCTTGATAGAGACGAAGCTGCAACTGAGCCTTTCATAGTGCCAGCTTTTGGGTAAGAAAAATCCGGCTTTAGAATATTGCCCTGTGTCCTCGTCAGCGCGGACAGCCGTGAAGGAGACAGTGACTCACCATTTCAAGTAGCTTCGAGACTGATTTGCTAGGTACGGCCCCCACATGTAACCAGTACCGTATCCTATCAACACTCCACTCGACTGTTTTGTGCGTCTGGGAGCTCGTCATATGCGGGTCGTAGATTCCCAAGGTCTCTGTAGGTTTCGCATCGCGTCGCTGACCCTTGTGAATAGCGACCAGGTGAAACACACGTCTATGGCGTGTGCCATGAAGGGCAAATCGAAGTCGAACGGGCATAAAATCTCAGGAAAGCGTCGACCACTTAAAATGTCAGGATGGCATCACGTGCACGTAACCTCAATCTTGATTCGGCCTGAATTGGTCAGAAAATTTCGGTTTTGGAGAATCTGGACGTTCGTCTGTTTGTCTGTCCGTCTGAACACAGTGTACCTACAATAACATGGAAACTATCTTCTAATTGGTCACACATCATTCGTTTTATATCTGTATCCTTGCAACATGCTGTGGTCCGCACTGTTGTCAAATCACATGATTATCATGATCAATTTGGAACTGATACAGCAGAGCAATTGTAAAAATATGTGCATGTGCATATTCCATTCAAATCTCAGGTAGTTTTCACGATAAGGGACATATACGCTCATCAAGAACAAAATGAATATGAACGTGTAGAGGTCTGTTATGTACGTAGTGGAGGGCATTCGTTGCATGTCATAAGTCTAGAAACATCCCATAATGTTCTGACGATATCCTGACATATACTCCAGCACTTGGTCACGCTTCAGGCCCTGCACTCCCAGGTATTAACTACATTGATAACCGTAGCTCAGATACACAACGCCAATCTTTAATCAGATTAACGCACCATGCAAATATTGTTGCCGTTCAACAGGGTCTGAGCCAATTTTGTCTTCTTCTTGCCATGCGGTGTAGATTCACTAGTAACTGGTAAGTCATATGCAAGAATCAAGTGGCTTGTACTGACTATTCAGTGACATCTTCTAACACCATATCTACAACGACAACGGTCAGCAGTACTGGGAACTGAATGAGACGGATACTAACTGACAAAATCGTCGAATCCGAGTAGTGTACCCGTAAATTCACGATCACTTTTCATAATAACCCATATCTGCGAGCCGATACACCTGTCAATTAGCTCTGCAAGTTCATAAGTTACAGAATGTCAGAGGAGAAAGGTAACTCTAAACCTAATGGAAGAATTTGGGAGGCCATTGCGTGACCGTAACGACAAGTAACATCACACGATTGATTGAGCATTCAAAAACTATGTGTAGGTATTGTCAATGCTCTCTTGATCTGCATGAAGCGAGGGATGAAGTAAAAGAGGTAGTCGGTCTGACAATTTAGGGTACATGATAAGAGAAGAGAGATATGTTGAAGGAACGCTGACAAAAAGAACTACTGTCCGAAACTGAATCCACCTTGAGGAGCACTAACGTCTGAGTGGAACTACAGGCAGATGTCAATTAACAACAGCTCTACCACGAAAAAAGGGGTATGGGCGCTCACCGCAAATGCGCCAGTCGCGTCGACATTGGTTGCACCGATTGCAGCATCTACATCTTCCTCGTCTGGGAAATACTTGTCCATAATATTAAACGCCTTTTTATATATTTCGGTATTGTCATGTTGTTGAAGATTATGAATTGTGACCATTCCTCCAGCTTCTTCGACATACAGTGCATATTGATTCACAGCGCCCGGTCCAGCGGCTGTTTTGTCAATCTCGCCAATCTTCAGGATATTATCAAGGCCATCAAGGGCGACTTGAATAATCTTGTTGTCCATCATCGTTAATAGGTCACAAAGGGGTTTGATACAACCCTGCGAAACAAGGTATCGGATCTGCGCTGGCTCTTGCAAGCCTCCAGAAGTCGCATTGGAAATTGCCCAGCACGCCTCCTTCCTCGTCTTGAAGTCAGCATTCTGAAGGATATTAATAAGAGGCGGGATGATGTTGGCATCAATGACTGCCTGGATCTGGGGAGGAGAACCTGCTGTAATGTTTGAAATTGTCCAGCAGGCCTCCTTCCTGATACCATCCTTCGGTGACGAGAGCAACGAGAGAAGGGCAGGGAGTGCACCGGATGCAATGACCACTTGAGTCTGGAGGTCATCGCCTGTAACAATATTACCAACCGAGCGAAGGGCAGGCGTTTGAACGGAAGTAGAGTTGTGCATGAGAAGATCAACAAGTCGCCTGCATACCCCTGACTCGATGACGGCTTGGATCTTGTCGTTAGAGCCATCCGAAAGATAAGAGATGGCCCAGCATGCATCGATTAGGATCTCGTCATCGAGTGAATAGATCAACTTCGTTAAAACAGTGAGAGCAGGAGAAATCTTCGGTAGAAGAGGTCAATTGGTAATGAGAAACTAGAGAGACCATATAACATACTAATTCCCAGTCGGGTTGAGGTGATTTACCCCTGCAAAAGTTGCTCAAGGTCCAAGTAGCATTCCTGAGCATGCTGAGTTTGTGGTGCTCGCTGAGGAGGGCCAATAAAGGCCGCAAAGCACCTTGTTGAAGGACATAATCCCGACATTGTGGACTGTCACCAGCAATGTTTCCAAGAGCCCAGACAGCCTGCTCACGAACATCGAGGACAGGGGAGGATAGGAGATTGATAAATTCTGGCACGGCTTGAGCATTGATCACGACTTGGGTGTGCTCAGCCGTTCCAGAAGCGATGTTGGTGAGAGCCCATGCAGCTTCAAACTACAGAGCAAATGAAGACGATAAGCAAAGATACTCCGTATGATAACTGCGCCAGTTGCTTACCTGAAGCATGGAATGTCCATGCTTAAGAAACTCTACGAAACGGGGAACAACACCGCAATCTATAACGCGTTCGATTGGAGGATTTTTTTCTTTCGAGAGAAGTTTGCGAAATTTGGTGGTCGCGTCCAGTTGAGCTTCCGGGTCATCAGAGAAAACGCCAGAAATCATTTCATCGGCCAACTTGAATATGAGAAGGTGAGTCTAAATAGCGTGCACCGCCTATAAAGAGGCTTCCTTACAGGAGGATCCCAGTTGGCGCCGCCAACTTCATCATCAGAATCGGCGCCAGTGGAAGGAAGAAAGTTTCTTCTCTTGGAGATATTTTCTTCCCTCTTCTGCCGTCTTATTTCTACTTGTTGCTCCTCCCGACGACGTCTGAGGTCATCTTGTTTGAGCGCACCCTTGCTTTTGTAGGCTGTGGCACAGCAGGCGCGTCAAGACAAAGAAATCAAGAGTGTATGAGGTGAAAAGAGCTAACCCTCTCTACGAGCCTTCATAGTACGAGACTCGGAATTATCCATTGCTGCAGATCGATGTATGAAGTTACACGGATAAAATGAGAAGTAGGTGAAGGATGAAAGCAAATCTCAGGAGTCAAGCTTTCCACAAAAGTGTGACACACACGTGCTGAGACCTCACGCGTGACAAACGTGACATAGAGATAAGATGTCACAATTGAAAAGACTCGGAATATTGGCAAAAAGTATCTTGGGAAAGTTCTTCTGTCTTTTGTTTGGACCAAGAGCATCAAACTGAGAAGCAACTTAAGGTCTAAACTAGTGCAGAATAAATACAGTTGAAGTTGAAAATGAGTCCATGATCCCTCATGTGTCATTATCAAACGGGTACTAGAGCAGCAGAATCAGCGATCGACTTTGGATCAAGTCACCGATACAAGGACGAACCTCAAACGACTCTGGCGGACTTCCTTCTGTAGCGCTGTCATCCAAAGCGAATTGTGGGCCTAACAGTGAGGCGACGACAGCGTGCCCGTTTGGAATGTTTGAAGTAGCGGGAGGGGCTGCAGGCTCGACAGGCTGCTCAAACTCGATGAATTCTCCTTCCTCCTCTGGTCGAAGGTCGGTGAGGATCAAGATGCCACCCCCACCAGCGAACTTTTCCGATGTTACCGTAGTGAAGGGTTCAGCAAGCGGTGTAGCCCTTGATGTTGTTGTCGTGGATACAGGTCGGACGGGTTGGTATCGACTTTCTGGTGGGAATGATATGTGCGCTAGTTGCGCAGGGGTAACACGAGAGAAGTTGGGGCGAATCTCGAATGTCGGCTCTGCCTTCCTCACTACTTTAGAAGTCGACGCATGGCTTTCCTCAGCGAGATTTGAGATGGAACGGTTGATTGGCGAGATATCGCCATCTTTAGCAGGTGACAATTCTTCCACTTCCATTTCCAGATCACCTTCCGCTTCGATCTTTGTGTCGTCCTAAATTCCTGTTACACCGCAGTTCATATCGGAGAAGTCTAGGTCTTACTAGATCCATTGCATCGCCTTCAGCGGCAGCTTTCTTCTTTTCCCTGGCCTTGACTTTTGCAGTTGTTGATAGAACAGCGGTTGCGACTTTCGTCACTGTCTCCTTCTTCGGCAGTTTGGTTAAAGTTGGATATGCAAAAAGACTTGGCCTGGCATTTGATATATAGTCAAATTTGGGGACCTAATAAATTCATCACGAGAGAAAAGAATAGCAGTTTAGATCCGAATCATACCTTCAAATCACCATCGAGGCCTATGATACCCGTAGGCTCAAACGCCAGGCTCGCACAATGAGCCAGTGGATACCAATACCAAAATTGGCAAAACATGACCATTCCCACAATTGCGCTTGTGTTTTTGCTTCCTGCGCGGCTTTGGAGACTGATAGTGACATTCCTGCCTCCAGCGTCGATGAATCCTTGGCCGATGGCAGCACCAAAGCGAGCCATGGGATCTTCGTGCTTATCAGATACAACCTTTGCATAAAGGGAGCGTATGGAAGAAAGAGAAGGTGACGAGACTTCGGACTGTTGAACAAGAACCATGCCCAGGGCAATAAATGCACCCTGTCGAACGAAGTCTACACTGTCCTTTGTCATTGGTTCTAAGATTTCCACTGCATCCTATCGGATGGGAAGGTCAATTTCAGCGACGATATGCTACAAATGAGAAAAAGCATACCTGAAGTCCCGTCCCTGCACAGGCTATTCCTAGCGCAAGAGTCGCACCACAGCGAACATGAGGATTATAGCTTTCGCTCAGCAATTGGACTACTCGAGGGACTTGTCCAGGATTCTTGAATAGTAAAAATGATAGTGCAGTGACAGCTGCTCGCCGGACATCATCGGAAGTATCGGATACAGCGATATGTAGCAATCGACGGATGGCATCGTTGTTGGAGGTCCCAGCATAAGCTAAAGCCAACGTATAAACGCCTCCATACCGCAAAATTGGGTCCTAACAAACTTTATGTTAGTACGAACATTTGCAAAAGTAGCTTAATCGACCTTTTCAGCGAGAAGTTCCTTAATGGTATCGTCTGCTTCCTCCTGCCGTCCATAATATATAAATGCTACGCCCACAGCAAGCCCACGAATAATTTTTTCATGTTGCGTCTCTCGAGCGTACACCAACATCTCATGTATGGCTTCAGGAGCAGCAGTCCCAAGCATTATTAACCCCATGGCATAACCCGAGGCTTCACCAGCGACAGCGGAATCCATAAACAAAACGTTTTTCAAGTCCTCAAAAACCTCTGCACTCTTTGAGCCCATAGCAGCAACACCGAGTCCCAAGGCGGCTCCATGCTGTACGATTTCTCCTTGTGCAGCCTTCAGTGTATCCCGAAGATAAGTAGTAACAGAGCTTCCACAACCAGCATGAATCAAACCAAGGGCATATAGTGCACCACCCTCCGAATAAGCAGCACCTTGGATACCACTTTCGCCGCCGCTTTGCGGAAGATAGGGACCGAGAATGGTCATGCCTTGGTCGAGGTAGCCCTTGTGTATAACGCCAAGCGCAGCAGCAGCAGAGAATTTAGACCAGTTGGATGCTAGATTCAACCACTCGAGATTATCCCGAAGGAATACATCTGACGTTGTTCCAGCATGCATAAAGGCATTCTGTAATGTTAAAGCGGTGTGGTATATTGACGAGCGCGGTTCCAGAACATCCTGATTGGGAGCACTTGTCAATTGTTGGCCTAGAGTGTGTAAGTAATGGCATCAAACCTTCGTGGTTTTGAGGACTAAAAGGTCTGCGTGGTTGTTGCGCTTGAGAAATTCGAGATACAGCTTGACAGATTCTTGGCCTGTAAGGATGTTTCGGAGCCTGTCATATATCTCTTTCGTATCCTTCGAAGCTATATGTTTAGCGCACTCCGGAATAGTTAGAACTAAGGGATACTTACGGCGTCACCTTCCGGCAACTCGCTGCGTATATTCTCCAAGAAGTCCTGGGCTCCACCTTCGGCCAGGTCAAAAGCAAACTGATATACCAGAAGCTTCTCCTTTGGAACCAACGACGTGAGCAATGGCACTGTCAATGAGGAGCTGCTCAGCGTCACGAGAAGTCGCGTAAGAGCATGGACATGTGGTGAACCGTCACCACAAGTAGGTCGTGGGAAGAGGGGAAACAAGAATTGGAGAACTTGGTCGCGATAAGATAAGGAGAAACCGGTGTCAAGGACGGCCTCCATGGCGTAAGAGAGCAGTGAGGTATCATTTTGTTGCTTGTAAATCTGGGAGATGACATCGAGTCTATGCGACTCTAAAGCAATTCCAATGGCCTAGCAAGCGGGCACCGTTGAATAGTGCCGACAAGATGAGGATAGGCGCATACCTGCTTGAACTCGCCTTCAGCTATGCAACGTGCAAAAATAGTTTCAATGATGGCTTGTAAACGAGGGTCAATCTTGTCTGCATTTGCTCCTTGTTCTTCTGATCGCAGCTGGATATACCTGTCTATGGCCTTTGCTGCATGAAGACGTCAACACTATTCGACGCGGGTAACAGAGACACATACAGACTACAGTCTCCACAAACTCCGCAGACCCGTAATTGCGAGATTCCGCCTCAAAGGCATGTCCCGCCCCAAGAGCGAAGGACAAGGCCTCATCATATTCTCCTAGATAATAGTAGACTTTACTGGCTAGAAGGGCAGCTGAATCACGAGCAGCTTTAGGAAGATCATCTGTTTCGTAAAGTGATTCGCTATGTCGAAGATTAAAGAGAGGAGTAGGTGGAAAAGCAAGACACCCACATCAAAGCGATGTGTTCTGAAATTTCGGCCCAGAATTGAGGAACCAAAGGGTTGAGAGCTGTGAGGGCATGCTGCTTGAAAAGTGAATCGGGCTCCTGGAGAAGGGCGAGGACTCCAGCAGCAGAAGATTGTGAGCGGACGACCATGGGGATTGAAGGAATGAAGTTATTAGTTAAACGGAACGAGAATAAGGCTGGTACAAGCTGGTACACTGGCAAGTATTTTTACTCTAGTGGCTGACGCGTCCTTCATGGTGACGTGACATGATACGTGATCGTGACTTATCTTGTGTTTCTAACACTCACAAATACATCCTCCTCTCTCCAACTTCTCCAGACCCGTTATGTCTTTCCTCGCCCGCCGCTCTTTCCGCGCCGTCAGTCGCTCGGCACGCCAAATCCACTCAGCTACACCATATCGTACATACCTTTCTGAACAAGAGGCTCTCCAGCATCACGCTTCAGGTCATATTCGTCGTTCATCACAATACTTACTTTATTTACTGATCCTGCTATTCTACAGAAACAACCGATCTCTGGCGGAAAATAAGGTGAGCTGTGCTTCATTATTTCTTGCGTCAGCTTATCCCAGATGGTGACATAGCTATTTCGTCTGTGCTCCAGCTAGTCAGTTTTCTGCTTCATCCTGCTACCCATATAACCGATACTGTTCTAGTTGTCGTATGCGTTGCATGGGTTTACAATGCCGAGGTCGAGCACAAGGCGCACTTGGACCATCTTAGAGCGGAGAACGGCGGAGCCGTTCCCGAAGCTCCTAGCTACGACTACTTAAACAAGCGGGGGAAACCTTTCCCATGGGGAATGAACAGTCTTTTCTTCAACCCACATGTTAGACACCTCATCTTTCCGTATATCCTGATGTTTCACTGATGTTTTGCCTTAGGCCAACAAGGATATGAGTCAGGGAGCTGAGTAACATTGTAGCACCCTTTGGATATGCAACGTAGACTTGCCCTGTGATTCAATGTGTTCGATTTGTGACAATCACCTTCCAGCAATCCCAAATGTCTATACATCAAATACAGCAACAATGTGCTACCAGTTCCGTCTAAGCTGGCGTTTTATATTCTCATACATAGTCTTTGTTTCAGCCCGACTTGCTTCCAACTCTCCTAGGTATTGGTCAACGGCAACATCAATGCGACCCACAGGAAATTCTCCTCGTCCATTGGAGTATGATTGTAGTCGCTTGGCTTCTTCCAGCCAATCTGAAAGAAGAACCGCAATATCAGAAGATATGGCCTGTACATTGGCCTGGTCATTGAAGGGTGGAACCTGTTTGAACCATGTCAATTCCTTGGAAAGAATGAATGATACCGAGGAGAAAGGGCAACCTGAGATTCATACATCTCGTGGAAGACGTCCCAGATTTCTACGAAAGGTACACCACACTGCACCAATATTCGCGGTGCCCAGCCATAAGGCACTGTGCTTTTGTTAGCTAGTGTGAATCTGACAAGAAGTGTAGCTATGAATCCTGGTACACCTATCAACCTCATACAACTTTGTGAAAGAATCCTGTACGTACGGAGAGGGAAGGCACTTTCTGAAGGATAGAACCGCTGACCCAGAGGCACCACTCGGGCGACGATGAGATCTGCGGTTGTGGAGGGGTCTGCATTCTCACGGAGTACTGGATGCTTGCCTGTTAGATCACTCGATGAGATAAGTATCGCGTACACACTTTCATCGAATATCTGGTTCCAGATCGGTCGAACAACGTTTTCATCTCGATGTTCAGACACATGGAGACACAGCAACTTGATCGCGGGAAGGTCAAACGGAACTGCATATCCTTGGTAAAGCTAGGCAGCGTAAGATTAAGATTTCCCTAGACCGTTTGATCCATACCTCCGTCATCGTGAACAGACGTTTTGAAAGCAATTCGATCCGATTCCCAACCTCAGCCGCATCATCAACATGTGGCAGGAGAGTGTTGTATATCTCCAGTTGCACCTGAGCCACATCCAACTTTTCTTCCAGGTCTGTAAGAAAGGCAATGGCGGTTTCATGTCTTCCGGTAGCAGATATGGGATGGGATTTGGCGTTTGCAACGGCAAGCGTCAGATATTCTAACCGAACATCAAGGTTAAGGTCAAACCTGCACCAATCTCGGTGAACTGACGGTAAATGAGAGGACCTAAGAAGGCAAGACGTACTGGTCTGACTCTGCCAACGCGCCCAATACTTCGGCTGCTCGCAAAGGCTGGCCGCTTTTTACGTAAAACTGCCAAAGCAGCTGATACTTTTGCACTGTAGCAGGCTCTCGCTTTAGATGGGCTTCTAGGAACGCAGGTCGCATCTGGAATGACTAGATAGTTAGTTATGCTGTGTATAACAATAGACCCCACATACTTCAAGCAGATCATCTGCCAAGTTGCGACTAATCAGCCAATCGTACATCGTAGAATGGAACATTTCGTCCTCGCTTGAGAAAGCCAGCTCATATGCGTGGCTTCTGACAGCTTCAGGATCATCCATGACAGGAGTACCAGCAGCGGCTGCTTTTACGTTGGCGCATTTCTCCTCGAACACTAGTAAAGAGTCCAGGACTAAATCGTAACAGCGGAGTCGTCGTTCAGTGAATTCCATGCCAGAATCATTGGCAGGCAAGCCTGCATGCCAGCTTTCCAATCCTATGTTGTCGGGATCGAGCTCTTGTGCGCACGTAAGAGGGAGGTCGACAGCACCTGTAATGATGTAAGGGCTTGTGCATACGACTATACGTCTAAGCTACCTTTCGCGTAATTGAGTTGCTGGTAATCACCGCAAATCTCTCGCAGTTTGTCAAACTCGAGAATTCGGGACCCCTTCATGAACAATCTCATCACCAGACTCTCAGCAAGAGCAGAATGAAAGAATGATGGTGCAGGAAATTACCGTAAAGATTCTGAGAGCCACTGTTGTCGTTCTGCTAGATTTCTTGTCTCGACAGCCTTTCGGATGTTCTCTTTCGCCTATGAGTTAAATCAGAGGAAAAATCAAGAAAGCAAAGCAAGGAAACATACCTTGTACAACATAACATCATTTGTACTACAGAAGGACCCACACCTATGCTGCAAAACTTCGCTGATTGTATCGACCTAACAACTGAGGTATAATTGAACGGCGGACACGGCAATAATACACTTACACTAATCTGTTGTCCGATTTGTTGATCTATGACAACATTTACTAACGCACGAGAGATCAACATGCCATTTTGAGTAGTGATAAGGTCCTCAAAGGTTTGTGATGCAATGACTTTCTGGACTTCGGCCTCACATCTACAGAGACATGTAAGGCAAATAATGACACTGCTATCAGACTTACTGAGAAATCAGGTCCCCGAGTCTGTAATCACTGAGAAGGAGAACAAAGGAAAGTGCTTCTATTGTTCGGGAAAGAAGAGCCATGAGTTCAGAAACGGAATTCTGCTCAGCCTGAGATGATATTTAAGCAATATGCTTTATGAATATTAAATGAGACAAACACACTCTCCATGCTTCCTGTTCTGCCACTGGTGCACGGTTTGGGGAAGCTTCGCTGGGTGATGAGTGGAATAGATATGGATTTTGATCGAGAAAATCTTTGAGAGCATATAGATTTTTTTGTACGGTAACCAAGTTATGATCAGAAATCGCAAGCTGTTGTGAAGCAAAGGGCCTACGCGAGAAATTGGATCAATCACTAAGTAACGGACATTTGGTTTTACTTACCCTGGCTTTGTCAGTTTGGATCTCCACAGGGGTCGGACTAGTCGAGCGAAGTAAAGCGAAAATCCCTCTCGTCGGCCGCTGAAAATGGCTGTTCCCTGACTGTCGGCTTTCCTGTAGTCAGTAACATGGCTTAAAAGTCACGCTAATTGCTTACTGGTCCCGTACGTAATTCGCTCCGCCCACATAGGTCGTTCCCCGAAATCGTAGAATGCCTGCTTAGCCACCGCAACAATATCGGGGCTCATCATGCTGATAATGCCTGCCGATGATGTGTCCGTATGCTCCAAAAAGGTGTTTCCACTTGCGATCCCGAGCAGCATTGAACAGGTTTGATCTCGGCCAAAGCTAACTATCATGAGCGTCCCTCATACTAGAGCGCGGAGAAGATCTCAGTCACCTGTCACGAAACTCGATAATTGGCTGAACATTGCCCTCGGATTGAAGTTCTTCAAGGACCGCTTTCAGATAATCCATCGCTCGTCTTTTGACAAGGAATGTCAACCCAACATTAGTTAGAAGCATAAATTGACGAGGCGATTCGTTGAACTGAGTGGCCAACTCATTCGTTGCCGCAGGGGCAGGAACGCCTGGCAGTATTGAAATAGCAGGTGTGCGAGGAACTGTAGCCATGGCCCAAGTCCTACCAGGGATTGCTAACAATGTGGCGTACTCCGTCAATGGTGGTCGGCTGGTATTCGGAGAACCATAGGGAGAGAGATATATCGCTTGCTGCTGCTGCTGAGGCAGGTTTAACTGACCAAATGTGCCTATCCGGGTGAGATCAGGAGCCATGCATAAGATGTAATCTGTGCCATCTGTATCTCCTTGCTGTGTTGCTACGGTCAGTCCCTGAGAATAGCAGGAGTTTTCGATAGACGTCACAACATATGGCCGAACGGTCGGTTGTGGGGGTGCATGAGAGGGTCCGTAGGCAGTCACAGTGGTGTGATAAGAGTTTGAGATTTCATCTGGGTGACGCAAGTTTGAAGGAGGTAGCCGAACATGAATGAGCTGTAGCGAACGTACGGCGGCGGTCACGCTCCGCGCAGATCCGAAGGCATAACTGACGGAACTTGATGGAGAAAAGTATAGTCGCACTCCGTTAGAGGTCATCGCAAGAAGCTGCACGCCCGAACGAGATTCAGACTCATCAACGACGTGTAAAGAGATGACTTGGAAACTTTGAGGAGTCAGTGCGGGGGAGCCTGGTGCTTTATCCTGAGCTGCTTTGTAGAGATTCGAGATTGTTTGCACATGCTGTACGGCCTTATCACCATTCAGTTTGTATATCGAAATACTGCTTTTCGACGTCAAGGTGTAGAAACAATCTCTTCCGGTGTCAGAGATCACAGATATGATTCGCTCTGAAACTTCCAGATAAATGCGGGGTTGCAAGAGGTGCAATCTCCTCACCTTCTGAGCTCGAAGCCGCGAATCGAGGAAGAAGACTCTGAACACCTCCCATGGAGTGGTTAATGAGTTGTACACGTTTTCCAAACCATGACTCAGTCTCCTGGTAATGCAGCTCGTACAAATTTCCATCCTGTGAGCCACACATGAATATCCGACCATCTTGACTGCCAACAACGGACGTCATTTCAACATCACAAGGTATTGACAAGTCTGTGGCATAGAGTTTAATTTCTTGGTGTACACGTCCTTGTCCGGGAAGTGAGGAGAAGGACACCCCAATGAGGAGCACGGAGACCGGAGTACATATCACAAGAAGAGAGGATATTTCATCGATGAAAAGACCTCTCTTTGGTTTGACGAGAGCGACGTGAGTGATTATATCCGGTTGATCCACGAATGAGCTTATCTCGTGTCTGTGATGACCAGGAATAAGTGGGAGGAACAGTTCAGCGATTCAGTGCGAATAAACGCACCCGTCAATGTAATCCCATAAAAAGAGTTTATGGTCAATGGATACCCATACCCGCTCAATTTCAGGCATCAGACCCATATGTGATGTAACACTAGCACCTAGAAAATTCATGAAGTTTAATCGCCAACAACAAAGCTGAACGAGGAGCTGACTGTCGTAATACTGAAATAGTCCTTCCGGGATACCAACGAATTTTCTCTTTTGGTACGGTACCCGGATGTCATCTGGGAATACACTATAAGATGTCGACACTTGGCCTCCCGCTATCACAACGTTAGTTTGATAGAAGCAGGCAGCTGAAATTTCTCGTACTTGCAGCCAACAGCTCCCCAAGATCGGGGATTATTTGTGCGTCCTTTGCAAACTGGTCTTGCAACAACCGGCTAGCATTCTGTAAAGCGTGAAGATCTACAGGTTGTTGACCATGTTTGATAGACGTATTGCTAGGGCCCGAGATATTTCCAGACGGACGAGAAGAAACGAAGGCAGAAGCCATGGCCTCGGTCGGCAGGCCTTTAAAATTCCAGCGCGCGTCTCCACAACTTTCAACACGTGTTACAAGTTGATGTAACGATTGGTCACGGTGACAAAAGTTGCTAGTCACATCCCAAAACTTAAGGTAGTATTCCCTGGGTGCCATTTAGGCTGCACCACCTCAGCTGCTGGCCTCAAATAAACTCATACATTGGTATCTTATCCTCATTTAGTATATAGACTGATCTAGGAGTCTACATGCCTTGTAGGAGTAGAACGAGAAAACAAAAGCCTCATTTTGCAAGTTTAAATTTACAAACACTACCAACTTGAAACTTGACAGGGATTTGCATCTCATTACAAAGTTGGTCAACATCCCTCAAAAATAAGGAAAATTCTTAAACACAATTTTGAGATGTTATACTAGATATTTCAGAGTTTGGGTTGCCTAGGGTTTTGGAAAGTTGGAGCAAGATTCTTGCACTATTGGGTCAATGGTAGTAAATGACCATTTGCTGCTAATTATAATTCTAGAGGTCCACTATAGCACTTATGCCGTATGCTAATGATTAGCGCCGTGCCCGCTTGATTCTGCCTCCGTTGCCGCTGCCTCTTCCTGCTCCAGAAGTTGAGCCAGAGTAAGATGAGTGCGCCCTCTTTTTGGTCGTAGCGGGTGTGTCCATGGACTTCCGGTATCCGGCATTTTTGCATTCTTCATCGAAGGCCTTGACCAAGGCGTTGAAGTCCGAGGTGACCATACTCCCAAAAAGCGGATGGGAGGTTGACCACTTATTAACAGTAAGTCGTGGTGATGTAATCCCGAAAGCCATTCTAGCCAAGAGTCGTGGATCATCGCGCTCGGGACAAGCATCAAGAATGGCTTGGATTTGTACTGGGTCCACAGGCGCAGGACTGAGCACCTCGAAGGCAACCGATTGACCCTTAATACAAAAGGTGCAATGCTGACACATTCCATCAGGAACAGCGTCTTCATCTCCAAAATATTTGGCCAAATTATGCGCAAGACCTGAGAAAGCTTTTAGTCAATCCAATATTGTGTCAGACTGAAGAAATATACAGTCGTCATCAGTTGCGAATTCAACCACTTGACGCAATTTCTCGATGTCTTCGTCTTCACGCTGCAGCATACGTAGATGCATTTCTGCTGCCACCTTTTTGATGGCTTCGACAGTCGTCGGGAGCTCCTTTAGAACCGTATAGCGCTGTCATCATAGATGAGTGTACTGAACAACGGTCACTGCTAACCACTCACGGCTCGGATTTGTGATGCTTTTAATTTAATAATGCCTGTGATAACAATATTACGCTTACACCGGTCAAAGCAACACAATACGGACCGTCAAGTTCCCAGTCACTGATCTGTTTTGCCAAATCGGCTCTGTCCAATCCAGACAATGCACTCGCTTCCACCACATCAATCTAGGATCAAGGTTCAAGGGATGTCCAAATAGCAAAGGAGACATCTCCATGGACTGACCTCGTACTTGCTTCCTTTGGGACGGCAATGAGACCTGATAGCTGTGACAATTTGATTTTTGTTCGAAATGATTGTGGTCCAGCTGCCAGAACAGGGGGATAATTCATATACAGAGAAGAAAGGAGTAACAGCGCGGATGAATTCATAAGTCAATTCCAGCTGTGCAAAACATAGGCCCAGAGCGTTTTGCTTAAGACAAGACGTAAGGTTGCATTGTCAATCATTCACAGGCGACACAATACCCTGATATCGTAACTGAATTTTTTATTAGTTTTAGTACAAATGAATAGCTCAAGAAAAACATACTCTTTGGCTTGTTTGTAGTGATTGAAATCAAGTGATCCATCTTTAGCAGGCTGCTTCGTTACAACTTCTTGTAGCCAGAGTTGTAGGTCTTTCTCCGAGCAAGTATCGCCGCGACAAAATCCTTCTAATGTTGGAAGGTCGAGCGGTGAAAGGAACATGACACAAGTAGAGGGAAGACCATCGCGTCCAGCTCGTCCCACTTCTTGACTATAATTTTCAAGCGTCTTTGGCATATACAGGTGGATTATCTGCAATGTGAATGAGCCCACTGCTAATATTCAGCTCCAATTCCAAACCATAAGCATACCTGTCGAATATTTGCTTAATCCAAAGGTCAATTATGGTGTACTCATCATTGGAAATGGGGGAATTAACTCACCTTTATCAATGCCCATACCAAACGCAATAGTGCAGACCACCACAGCTGAGTTTGATTCCATAAAGTCTGACTGAACCTTCGCTCGTTCTTCGCTAGGTAAGCCAGCATGGTAAACCATAGCGTTAAACCCGTGAGGCAGAAGTTGACTTGCAACCTCTTGTGCGTGTCTTTGAAGAGTGACATAGACAATAGAGGGTCCGGAGCATTGCTTAAGCAGAGAAACGAGCCGCACGAGCTTCAGCTCCAGTGTATTGGCAACCTCGACTCTTAGAGAGAGGCTGAAAGTGTACGGGAGAATTATTCCTGGTCCCATATCTTCATAGTGTAAGTACACGCACTTGGGCCGAAAGACAGGGGTGCGAAAGATCCCTTCATTCAAAATGCAAAATGATTTACAGATATCCTCTGAGACCGTGGGCGTGGCGGTCGCAGTAAGACAAAGGACACGTTCGACATTTTGCTCTTGCGCGAAACGCGCAATTTTAAGATATTCCGGTCTGAAGCTTGCACCCCACTATAAGTGCTCAGTGTGAAATCCAAGCATATCTAAGACCGCGTGATGCCTACCTGGGAGATACAATGCGCTTCGTCGACAGCAAGCAGAGAGATGGTAATTCTACTCATCATATTTATGAATCCTTCATTATTCAATCTACATTGTTCAGTCAATTGGTGATCAAAATAAAATTGTTCGCACCTCTCTGGTGCTACGTAGAGGATTTTCATAGAGCCTGATAGCACCTCGTCTTTTACAAAATTCGATTGTTGGGACGTCAATGTGCTATCCAGATTAGCAGCTTTGACACCACGATGGACAAGAGCATCGACTTGATCCTTCATCAAGGCAATCAGTGGAGATATAACAAGAGTAAGGCCCTAAAAATTGTTTAGTTCTTCACGGTTATTTTGTAGTATTGGTCTCACATCTAAACACAACGCTGGAATTTGGTAAGTAAGACTTTTACCTCCTAAAGAAAGAAGAGAAAAGATTTGGTAAACAGTAGTAAGGGCAGGCAGGGATCAGAACCTCCTGTAGGAAAAATAACCAGAGCGTTTTCGTTCTTCTCAAGTAGCCGAGAGATGACCTATTAGTAAAACAGTATACTAATTGATGATATTTGGATTGAATCATCAGAGAGCACTAACCGCCTCTTGGGAGAGCTTGAATGAGGGAAATCCAAAGACGTCTTTGAGAACTTGGCGAGCACTCTCCATGGTGGCAAGAACTCCAAGTTCAGGTTTAGGGTCACTGTGGCGGCTGGCCTCAGGTTCGTGGCACGGTGTTGTCGCGTTATTTGAGGGTGTTATGGCATATTGTGCCACAGCCTTTCCATGATTGCCGTGGTTGCCTGTAAGGGCTCATCAACTTCCTGGCTCCACCCTGAATCTGCCCTGTTGGACTATGTCAAATATTCACCACTCTTTGGCCACCAGCATCGGTACAATCTGACTCCCTCCCAATGCTTGGCAATTCCAGGCCATCTGGGACTTCGACGCAGCCAATACGACTGACTTCCAATGCGGTCTTGTCCCACATTCGAGGTCTTCAAACCTCTCTGTCCTTCAAGCGCTCGGCTGCAAATCCTCATGCAACATTAAATATGAAGCCCAAGCTAGCAACCTCACAGTCGATATCTTCGCTGAGGCAGAAGAGGAGCGGTACCAAACTCAGTCAGCTCTCGGCCACACATGACACAGCCTCTCTCAAGAAAGGTAGCCTGAATTACTGTCATGTGTGCTTCAGCCGCTGACTGTACTCAGCCACATTTCAGTGGGTCAAAGGTGAACTTCTTGGGAAAGGCAGCTATGCACAGGTATATCTTGCACTGAACGCTACAACCGGAGAGGTCATGGCAGTCAAGCAAGTCGAACTCCCGCAAACCGTGAGCGACCGATCAAACTCTCGGCTGCTTGACATCATGCAGGCCCTCAAATTTGAAAGCAACACATTAAAGGACCTCGATCATAAGAATATTGTCCAGTATCTGGGATATGAAGAAAGCCCGCAATATCTGAGCATGTATGTAAACTCACCTCGTAGCCAAATCAAAGCTAACTTGCCTCAGTTTTCTGGAGTATGTTCCTGGTGGAACGATATCGAGTTTTTTGAAGAAATCCGGGAGATTCAACCAAGAAATTACAAAGTCTTTCACAAGTCAAATTTTAGCGGGATTGGAATACCTTCATTCTAAAGGGATCTTGCACAGAGTATACTCAGACATCATTCTTGTAATTTCTTTTCCAACCTTGTTGCCTCACAGGATTTGAAAGCAGACAACATTCTAGTTGAGCTAACAGGGATATGCAAAATTTCGGATTTTGGAATTTCGAAGAAAGCTGACATCTATCGCGGTCGGGCTTTCACTGGTATGAAAGGGACAGTTTTCTGGATGGCTCCGGAGATCCTATCTTCGGACGGGAAGGGCTATGATGTTAAGGTAGACATTTGGAGTGTTGGATGCATTGTGTTGGAAATGTGGACTGGGGATAGACCGTGGAGTGGTGAAGAGCTATTACCAGTTATGATGAAGGTATTTCTTATTGTCGTCACTGCCTCAGGTGTGTAACTCAATGCCATCAGCTTTTTGAACACAAATTACCTCCGCCTGTTCCACGCGACATCATTTTGTCAGAGTCTGCACTCGATTTTCGTTCGCAGTGCTTCCAAATGTATGGGCTTCTCAGCTCATGTTTAAGGTTACCCTAAAATTGTTATCAAGGAACCCACAGGATCGTCCATCCGCTGCAGAGTTGCAGAAACATCCGTACTTGGCATTACCGAATGGATGGCGATTCGAACTCACTGAGTTGGAACGCCCTCGCCGTTTTCCCTCGATAGTCTTAAATAAATCACGAAAGTCAATAAGACCCACTCGCCATCCGAAACTTTCGTCGTTTGACTCCAACCAAGATATTCTGCCAGTCCCACCATTACCTGCCGCATTTCCATCGGGTGACTCTACTGCTACTGCACTGGATATACTGCGCCACTCGATTGAAGGTGGTAAGCAACCACTGCAACCACTAGATCTCGACCCAGATCTTGGTCCTCACCTTGTATTTATTACGCCCCCCGGTTCTCCGGTTCACTCCGCCAAGCCATCTATTACATCTGGACCACCTGGCCTTCAAAGGTTGAAAGGCTTTCACGTCGTCAATGCTGACCCAGAACCTGACCCTAATAAGATAACATTCGTCTACAGTCCACCTCCGTTGCCCGGTGTAGATAACAAGTCTCCATACTCCGCAAGACTTGCGCCTTCTTCTCTACATCATGCACCATATTCTCCTCCCATTATTCAACGAAGCACCCAAGCACGCTCTACCCATTCAACTATGAAGCATCTTAGTGCTCGCAGTGTCGATCAGCCTGAGATTGAATTATCGCGGAAGGAAGGTAACGACAACGACGACAGTGATGACTCAGATTTTGGGACATCGCTTTGGAAAAGGCCACCCGTCGATCTGGCAGCCGGAAGGCTAAAGGATGGGTTAAGTCGCGCGGCGTCGAGCAGATCTTCCCAAATTAGGAAAGCCATATTTCGTGCTAGTGCACATCATGAGCATGACGCTCCATGGGCTCCTCGTCCTGTCCCCGAGGAAGTTTATGACCATCTTCAGGAGTTCTTCCCTCATCATGACCTTGATAAGGCAATCATCGAAGTGGAACATGCTGACTCGACACCAGAACCCAAGGCTCCCGATGACAGGCGAAAGCAGGCCAAAAAGAGCATTAGAATGGTTGCAGAAGAGCAAATTAACCGTAATCAAATAGGGATGCGCAGGAAAACGAAACTTTGGGACAGCAATGTTAAAGAACTTTGCATGTAGATACTATACTACACCACTTATACTTATCACAATAGTGTACTACATATAACAATTTAAACTGAGCCTTACAGAGCAATGAACGTGTATTACACGGGGTTAAAAGTGTTCCTGTATGACAATTAAGATTGGTAGATGCCATGAGGTGCAGCTAGCTGACCTTGGTGAAAGAGAACTCCACAGTAGAACTGGTGTGATGGACAGTGGCTTCCTTAATCGATTTGGCAAGAGCCCCAGGTCCGCAGAAGTATGTCTGTCAGGTGGAATGCATCAAAGAATGATTTAAAAGAAAAGAGTGTCGTTCTTACTCCAACTTTAGTCTTCAACTGTGATTTACTACCAGGAATATAAAGTCCAGATTCGATAGCTTGCCTCATCTGACCATAAATAGACATCCAATCTGGACGTCCAAACATCGTACGGGAACGTAGGAGTGTCAATGGGTCATAGTCAGCTCCAGCATCATTAACTGCGATATTCCAAAGCATATCTTCACCAATCCTTTGGGTCAAATAGACGTTGATACGAAGGAAATTGGCTGGAGCAAGAAAAAAGGCTCAATCTGATTGGTATGATGCGATATGTTACCACTTACGATCTGCCTGAGCGGCCTCAACTTCCTGGAGCAGACTTTGGAACCAACCAAAGGATGGCGAGTCTCGGCAAACCCAAAAAAACTCAACGCGACGGAGAGTGCCAAGGGCACCTTTCTTCTGTCTGTACCAGATATGTTTAAGGATAGAGGCAAACGGCGTGACACCTTCGAAGCAACCATTAATAACCTATACAGATAAGATTCAGGATACTTGCTTACCAATTCCAGCACCAATGAGAACCGCAACTTCGACGTTGAACACGTCCTCAGCTGGCGCCCCGTAAGGACCGTCGATTCTTACGGCAGGAAGTAAAAGTGTACTGGCCGTCGAGTCGAGTTCCACAAAGTTTCCGCGGGACATGCCATATTTCTCTTTCTTCTCAGCACCTTTCATTGCGGCTTGAGTCATGGCAGCGACGACAGTGGGACCAACGCCGAGACGTTCGCCGAGCGCACGCGTAAAGTCGCCAACCTGACGGATGTGAATAGAGACGTATGGATCTTCAGGTGCAGAGGTGATGGTGAACTAGTATCTGTGAGTCTAGCATAACACATCCTCGAACAACGCCAAACGTCACATACTGGATGCCACTGAAAACGGGACAGTTCCGGGACTTGAAAGAAGAGCCACTGTCCAGCAGTGTATTTAAAGCTCGATTTAATTATACGGAGTTCCATGGCACCTGTAAAGGCAGGATGTAAGAGACAAACCATAACCGAAGCGGATATACGAACCACTGGGGTGAATAAGAACCTTGGATAGCCGAGTGGCTCTCCTTGCACGGTATTCCCTAAATACACGTTCACCAAAGTAGATAATCCCTGGCCATATTGTGAACCTCCAACTGAAGTACCCCAAACAATGGTCCGTGGAATAGAAAGGAAAGGTGTTAGTGAATTCTGGGTCAACGGAGTCCCGCACGAAGCAACCGGTTGCATGTGTGTAAAGGCCGATCATGAAGAAAAATGCGAGATGGTGCGTATACCAGAATACTTCAAAGCACTGATTGCGAATCCTCTGATGGGCGGTTGTGTACATGACAAGCATGATCAGAAGCATGAAGTGACCAGTAATACCGCCAGGTTGTGTATAGTGAATCTGTTGAGCGGTCTGTTTCCGAATTTCTGGAGTATTGTTAATCAGCTAATGACAAGCCTAGGCTAAGAAGTACAACGTACGTCGGCGTTCTACATTGATAAAGTTAACGTAGTGAGCCGTTGTGTGTACCATGGCCCAAAATGCCATAGAGTAAGCCACTTGTCTATGAAACCAAATATTTTCATCGGCAGGAAGAAGCCAAGTCAACTTCGGGCGCACAACACGAAGGACATTGCGCAACATGGGCACCAATATCATGCCACCATCAAAAGCAAGAACAAGGCCAGCACCACGGGAGATCCAGACGGAGAAACCAAGAGAGTTGAGACCAGCTAACCTCGCATTAGTTTGCTATGAAGGTATGAGCCGATAAACAAAATGAGACGTAGAGCGAACACACTTGACTATACCACCCGTATGCGAAGAGTCCCACATGAATCCCGTAGAATATGATGTTGAAGGCAAGCCTTCTTCCGACCAGGAACTCCCTATGGAACCAGCTGTTGATCATGACTAGCATGACGAAACGGACGAAAGTTAGAATGCGAAAGTGAAAAAATTCTGGATCCGGCCAGATAACAGCGGAAGAAAGTAAAGAAAACAAACAAGAGAAGGAACGAAGGGAGGAGAACAAAGAGCTCCTGACAACGGAACACTGGCAACCTTTATTCATGTTGGCATGACAACTCGATTCTATGAATATCCTTGCCGATTATCGTCCATATTTCACATCAGCTGTGTACCTGACATGTACGTATAACGCGAGCAACAACCTGGAGCACCAGCTTCATTCTTCATATCGATACGCCACCATAGCTTCAATGCGATGCACGTCTGTGCTGAAACTCCTCATCTTCACTTGCTGACTCTTGCTGGCCTCGATAGCCAGGGGGTCTGTGTCAACCCACTCCCCTGCTGGTACATCTGCAGAGTCCGACGTATATGCGAGAATGTTAAACACCGTTGGTTCTTGGATCACTGGAAGGTAGGTGACCATCGAAATAATTTGCTTCAATATCGCCCGAATTTCCGATTGGATTTCTGCTTCAGGTTTTGGAGGTGGCCTATAGAACATTGTTCAGGTATGGTGATGACTAGAGAACAACAGGGCATTACGGCTCTCTTGAGTCCACTGGCGGTTCAACTAGTTTGATATCAAAGACCCATCGTTCAAGTGGTATTCGGGTGTCTTTAGAAATGATCGCGAGCACTAGCTGAGTGACAGAACCAGTAAGAAGCCATTCTATCGATGAATATTAGGGAATTCAACCATCTAGAGTGTGAAGAGACACTGACTTTGAACTTGTTTGAGAATTCTGCACGAGCGCTTCTCAGGCAACTCAGTGATGAAAAGAATGAAAAAATGTACCTATCAAGATAGTTCTCAAGGGCGAGGTCCTGGGTCACCAAAACTGTTTGGCCATACTTTTTCACCATATGGAAGTCATCAGATGGGTAAACTTCGCGTTGAAAGAGAATGCTTTGGTAGGTTACATGAGGATGAGAACATTGTGATACCAAGGACTGGACACATACGTATTGACGGCGTATTTGAAAAACTCGGTGACGAGTGTGGTTGAGCCTTTGAGTGTGATTGCTTGACGGTTGGCCTGTTTCGATGCCATGGATGAATATTCGATGAATGGTATTCTAAATAATGATATAGCAGGAAATGCGAGTCAAACTTGATAATAGCGCGACTGGCGACTTGTATCACATGACCGTTTGTCCTCGTACTCATACTTTCACCATGTCAACTGCAACTCCTCCTCCTCCATCTCAGTCTCCGGTGGCTCCTTCTCCCACAAACCCCCCTCAAGATTCTGCCCAAAATATATCGCTCGCTGAACAGGCCATCCTCCAGTATCTGCGCTCTCGAGGCCATTCCGCAGCCGAAAAAGCTCTTCTCAATGAGATCGAAGCGGAATCACCAGATGGCAAGGGAAAACAGGCTGAGACCATATCTTTAGATGATCTGGTCAAGACCCTAGCCGTCTTTGCCCAGAAGCCTTCTCGTCCGGGGGAGAACATTTTCAAGGATTCCACAACCGTGCTACAGGAACTGACCGCCATGGGTAACCCGACGAATATACAGAATTTAATAGCGAGCATCGGCTCCGTTGGCGCAGAAGAGATACTTTCTCTAGATCCTACCGATAAACAGGAGGGATTTCGAGAGTTGGAAGCGTGGGTCGATGGCTCTTTGGACATGTACAGAGTGCGTTCTTCGTGCCATTATGATTTGTGGAGGATCATTTAATATCAATCGACAGCCAGAGTTCAGGCCGATACTATTCCCCATTTTTTGTCACTTTTACCTGGACCTAATACAACATGGGTTCAAGGACGCTGGTACGTCCATAATTAAAACGGTCAGCATGAAGCTCACGATGGCCGTCCAGCGCTTCGATTTTTTTCGACATTCTCCCCTTCATTGTCGCCGTCTCACAACAAAATGCTTCATCATATATCTACTCTTCTTCTTCCGTCTCATGTTCAGAGTGACGAGCTTGCCCAACGTTTTAGGAATGAAAAATATACAGTTCGCATGAGTCGCTCTGGATTTAGCCTTCTTGTTGGATGGCTCACAGAGGGTGTTGGTGGGGAGGCATTTGGCGCCGGAGTCGGCTTCTCTGGTGAACAGGGAAAGCGCGGACGAGCATCTGTTATGAGGGTAGTCAACAATCACCTTCGCTTCGACGGTAACTCTGTTTTTAAATTTACAATCTATTTATTCACATCAATATGCAGTAACCTCTTCCAATCCCACTTCCGTCTCGTCTTATGCATGGGAAGAATCGACCGGGCTTCTTTCATCTTTAATACCGCAACCAAACGAGTCCACGAGCCTCAGCAGTCCACAAGCATTCAATATATCTAAAGGTGATTTAAAACTCGGTCCTGCCCCCATTTCAGAGGACCTGCGAGCCGAGGCTGAGCGAGTTCTGAGAGAACAAGCGATGGTAGAGCGAGACCCATCTGCCTCATATGATATTCAGTTCCCAAGACCAGCCATCTTGCCTGGGATGGTGGCGCCCTCGGAAATCGATCTCTTGCCTCATCCAGTTACATTCAAGACAATGGATGTGGAGCGAGAGGTGAATAATGTACGTGATGCTCGAAAGCGAATACGACTCGAGCCATCTGTGCTCGGAAGCATAGATATCAATTCACCTCAAGCCAGTACTCTAAAATCCCGTGCAGTGCCCAGTATATGTGCCTACACGCTACACGATGTTGCTGAGGGGTATGGTCTAATCTAGTTTTTGTCACTGTGCTGTTGGCACTGACACTTAATAAAGTGCTCCTTGTTGCACTGTTTCACCCGATACATCTCTCATGGCTGCCGGATTTGCGGAGAGTTACATTCGCCTATGGAGCCTCAAGGGAGAAAGACTGCTGGGAATGAGAAGTGATTTTTCGACCAGCTCCATCAAAGACAGTTTGTAATCCTGATTTACATTCGATTGCTTTAGTTGACTTTATATGATAGGTTCATCTCTTCAAAAAATTCGAGAGAAAAAAGGTACAACTACGCGAAAATTAATAGGGCACAGTGGCCCCGTATATTCTGTTGCTTTTGACCCTCTCAATGGATCAGCTTCCCCTCCTAAACACCTACTGTCATCCTCAGCAGACTCTACGGTTCGCCTATGGTCTATGGACACCATGACAAATGTCGTGGCTTTCCGCGGTCACGAAAATCCGGTATGGGACGTCAAGTGGAGCCCCATCGGCATCTATTTCGCTACTGCAAGTCGGGATCGGACTGCTAGACTTTGGTCTACCGATCGTACCTCTTGCCTGAGGATATACGCTGGGCATCTAAGTGATGTTGATGTATGTTCTGCGTTCTGCTTGTCGTTCTTGGGATAATCATCGTCTGCACAGTGTATTCAGTTCCACCCAAATTCGCTGTATCTTGTGACAGGTTCGAGCGATTGGACAGCTAGGTTATGGGATGTTCAGCACGGATCCTGCGTACGTGTCTTCATAGGTCATCAAGGGCCGATTACCTCCTTGGCTATGAGCCCAGATGGTCGTTACCTTGCGAGCTCCGGTTAGTATGTTTACTCGTTGCATTGTCGCGTCATTGATCCTAGACTATGTA
>QLOJ01004084.1:0-22366 GCA_003313625.1 Tricholoma saponaceum
ACAGATGAATTTCGTTCAAAGTGTCAGATTCACGTGATCTCGTTGAGTATGAATGACGACTATCTTACTACTATTGGCGGCGATCTGGCGGCGATGGTGCGAACGGATGCAACAAAAAACTGTAAATTAGTGCAGTCAAACATGAAGATCCAGGAGTTGATTCAAGCGACGATTCATGGAAAATTCACAATTGGGAATCGTTGTCGAATCGGCTGTGTACTCTGACCGTCAACATGTTCACGAATTGGATATCAGTTGGATATCAGTCATTCAAGTTATGTAACATACTAATTTGATCCGCATATTTATGGGGAGTTGAATCGTTGTCAAGTGAATCGCGATTCAAAAAATCGAAGCGACTCCAGAGGCGATCCAACGATTCAAAAAAATGGGCGATTCAAGTGATGTTTTGTCTGTTGAATCCCCATCTGAATCCCCATTGAATCTCCCACCTGGATCGTCGTTGGATCCTGATGTTTGACTGCCACTAATACCTATTGCCTAGTAATACCATAGGCTGACTAACACTGTCGACGACCCGTCCGTTTGATTAGTAGCACTGAGCTGGGATGGTACCCGTACTAGTACGTACAGCTGTCTATACATGATACGGCGTGTGCACGTGCAGCCCTACGAGAAAGTAGGCAGTGTTATTCAATAACGGAATAATCGCCATTGTCACGTAAACATTGAAATACCACATGCATGCCAGAGTCACGAAGATGGTCAACGAATTGATTCGAACTGAAACCTAGGGATAATGTACAGCAACCCATCCAACACTCGACTTTCAGTAACAATTGTCCGAAAGCATACGAGACAAGTACGATCCGTAGTATCCAAGTAAAGTAAAAGAGGATTAATTGCATCTGGTAGCGGTACCCGGGAAGGGCAAAGGCATGATCACAGGCCCAGGACCTCCCTGGGCAACACCCCCACCTAGAACACGAGGGTCGCTTGCAGCTGAGGCGGAGAAAATAAGAAAACATGAATAGTTAGATACTACACAGATGCACGTACCCTGAATCTCCGAGTCCGATATGACAATTGTTTCGGCGTGAGTAACTTTGTCAGTACGGTAGAAATTGAGGACTGTGGTACGACAGACTAAGGACATATAAATAGAAGATGAAAACGAACACCCACTACGAAGCTCATGACCATAATTTTCCTGTAATTCTTTGATGAAGCCACGGTTGTATGTGTTTTCGATCTCGCTACTTAAGAGATCATCATGGAACCGCGGGAAGAGTAAGGCTTCATCGGCGGTGTATTTCCGGTCGATGATATTGATTAAGAGCTGGAAAACGGCACTGAAGATACGAATTCCACCCGCAGCGCCAATGATAATGACCAGAGGATTCCCGGTAGTACGCCACAGCAGACCCTCAACAATAGTAGGCGACATAGATGATCGAGGCCGCTTGTTCGGACCGGGGAGATTATCTGGACAAGAAACATGTATGAGTACTTTGACCCAGAAACATACTATCGAATTTGATCACTATCGTTTGGCCCGTCAGGCTTGTAACTGGAAAAATCGTCCAACTGGTTGTTAAGTATGATGCCTGTCTTAGGGTCAAGAACTTGAGATCCGTATAAATAGTTGACTGAAGAGGTGATGGATACGGCCATCCCATTCCCGTCGACGACCGAGACGTGAGACTTCAGATATTAGGGTGCAGCCTTGCCAGAAATCTGAAACTGGGACTCACAGTACCGTGATCCGCCTCGCCCGGTCTTGTATTCGAAGGGAGGTAATAGTCTGACTCATGTGTTGTATCCTACCCAACAAAGTTGAGAAATCAGAATTTCAGGAATAAAACGCGACAATGCAGTGTACATCCGTGATCTTCGGAGCAATCTCGTTGGCGAATTCTTGAGTAGGGATTCTTTCGATGTCCTTTTTCGCGTCATCATCGAGGCAATCCGGGTCCCCGATTAAGGTCCTGGTTGGTGCGATCGTCTAATGAATGCTGGACTAGGTATTTTGATCTGGAGACTCACCGAGCCCCGTAGCCAAATTTCATGATTTCGATCAAACGATGGGTGGTAAGTCCATCTTGAGCTTGAGAATTGTCGTAACCTTTGGCGAGGTTTAACATATGTATAATACCTGCCAGAAACAAAACGGACGCGTCAACCCTGTATATCGTCTGTAATTATAGGTAGATTCGACTTACCAGGAGCGGAACTTGGGGCATGCGCCGTGTACACCGTGTTCAAAGGGGGCAATATGTTCAAAGGGTTCACTGGGTTCAAAGGGTTCACTGGGTTCAAAGGGTTCACTGGGTTCAAAGGGTTCACTGGGTTCAAAGGGTTCACTGGGTTCAAAGGGTTCACTGGGTCCACTGGGTTCAAAGGGTTCACTGGGTTCAAAGGGTTCACTGGGTCCACTGGGTTCAAAGGGTTCACTGGGTTCAAAGGGTTCACTGGGTTCAAAGGGTTCACTGGGTCCACTGGGTTCAAAGGGTCCACTGGGTTCCAGGGGTTCACCGTGTTCAACATGTTGCCCCCATAGATGCCCCTCAAAGCTTCTTCCACTTTGACCGTGTAATTCTTAAAATCGTCAAGGGTAAGGATACCACCCGTCTTCTGCACCGTGTTCACCAGAGACTCGGCAATCTCACCCTATACTCGCATTTGATCAACTGAAAGAATCGACGAAGTACGATTCTTCTCACCTCGTAGAACGGTTTGGGGCCTTCATCGGCGATGGTTCGCAGCGTTTTGGCGTAACTGGAACGGCTCACAGATTCGCCTTCCTTCACTAGAGTACCGCTGGGAGCATATATGTCGCTCCAGTCATCATCGTTCAATATCATTTCCGAGGCATATTGCTGTGAAAGCAGTCAGTCGTACGGATGGCCTTCGACGATATGATGAATCCCCTACCTGGATAAAAAGGTCCTCCCGAGCTTCTAGATTCCACTTGTTCGCCAATTCGATGGAAGGTTCGATGAGTTCATTCCAGGGCAACTTACCCCATTCCTGGTGCGCCGTGTGAAGACCAAGAACTTCCCCAGGAACACCCACAGATAAACCACTAGTTATGGAGAGGTTGGGGTCCTCGCAGAACATGTCCTGGGTGGCAGCCGCAGGCGCTTTCTCTCGAAAATTAACGGTGAAGACCCGATGTACCTCTCCGCTCTTGGGCGGGAGCCGGACAATCATGAAACCGCCGCCGCCGATCCCGGCCCTAGTTACATTACTGTGTCAGCGCGCCAGAATGGTTGTAGAAGCAGGGAGGGGTTACGCGTAAGAGGAAACGACGCCGATAGCGAATGTCGTGGCGATGGCAGCATCAAGCGCATTTCCACCTTTATCTAGAATTTCCGCGCCGATTTCTGAAGCTGTCTGACTCAAGGAGACCACAGCGCCTTGCGTGAGAGAACAAGTGACGGTGCGTGGTGAATTCGGGAGCAGATTTCTCGTGGAGAAAGCCAGGGGTTTGGGAGTGTGATCAGCCATGTTGGGGGAGAATGTTGAATCATTTCGACGTGGAAAGCTCGAATTAAATAAGTCGATAGGTTTGGCCGCAGTGGTGACCCCTGATTTGACGGTGACGCTGTGACAGGCCCGGTTTGTCACGGTACTAACTAATAAGTTGCTGAACATATGTACTCCAAATCTAACATACTCCGAATCAGAAGGGACTTGTGTGGTTATCGATTGGATCGTAGAGCACACAAGCGCTCATTATCTCGCACAGATCCAAGCGCATTTAGGACGTGAATGTCACGCGCAACTGGAGGTGCTTCATAGGACTTGCCCAAGTGTGTCGAAGACCCACTGAAATACCACGAATTAGAAGAGCCTTGTGGTTAACAGTTAAAGCCTCATCTTTGTGGAGCAGATAAGCACTCAATTGTGCCGTGAATGGAAGGATGCATGGCTTCATGTCATCGGACTTGCTCAGGTCCGTCGACGACCCAATTTACCATGAATCAGAAGAGACTTGCGGTTATCGATTAGATCCTCATCTTCGTCGAGTACATGAACGTTCGACATCTTGCACGGATCCAAGCACGTTTAACTAATAGCTTTTCAACATGGGGATGGGGATGCTTCGGGCCCTGTCATGGGACTTCTTGCCTTCGTTGATTATCCTAAATGCCACAATCAGCGGGTACGTGCTTTTATCAATTAGAACCTCATCTTCGTCGATCACGCTGTATAAGCGCTCGATATCATGCACAGATCCAAGTACGCTTAGCAAGTGAATGTCGAGAACGACATGAACTTATAATTCATGCCCTGCAGGATTTGTTCATCTGCAAACACCACGAATCAGCAGGGACTTTCAGTCATCGACTAGATCCTCAACTTTGTGGAATACATAAATACCTCGCACAAACACAAGCGCGTTTAGGGGGTGGATTTCAAGCACGACCAGAAGGTGCTTCGCATCCTGTCAGAGGAAGGAGTTAGGTTGCGCCAATGACTGAAAGCCCCCGAATCGGAAGGGACTTGTACTGCGGTATCGATTAGATCCTCATCTCCGTGGAGCACATAAGCTTGTACAGATCCAAGCACGTTTAGCCAGGGATTTCTACGACATGGAGATGCTCCATGCTCCATGTCCTGTCATGCGAAGCACCACAGATGAAGGGATCTGTTGTTACTTATCGATTAGATCCTCATCTTCGTGGTCCGTGGGTGAATTCCATATTATCATGTACAGTACGGACTTCACCAGATCCAACTTCACGTTCCTGTACTCACTGTTCATTTATGTTGCTGATGTAACTTCCATGTAATGGTCACGGTACTAATTGTGAACAACCTTCTTCGTGTCAGATATTATTAGTACTAGTCCAGTAGTTGAACTGAAAGTGACAAAGCAAGTGTTGGAAACTGAGATCGGTAGATGTCCCTGGTGGTTGTACGTTGAAGTGATAGAAGTAGAGCATCATGCGGCATAAGCGATATTAAGGCGATGATATTATGTCGCCGCTGGTAAGAAAGCTTTGCAGTGGCTCATCAAGCCCAAGTCGCCGAAGCATGAAGTACACTATATACAATCAAGCATAGTCACAGATTATCCAACTCTCCCGCTTTGTCCTACACAACACAAAAGTGAGCTCAGTTTTCACACAACGCCAAGAGGGGAACACTGATTCCCGACGAGAAATATGCGCACCTGTGTGCTCATGTAAAACCAATTTCACAGGTTTGACCTCGAACGCCCTGAAATCCAACTTCAACATTGCAGTAGTCGTTTCGACACGCGTAATATTCAGCTCGTCATCTTCTCCGTCATCTTCTAACATATTAGTGGTGTATGCATAACGGGGAGGTAACCGGAAATCCTGAGCCGCGCCTGTGCGTGGCCCCCGAAAGCCTCGTACAGTTGTCGCCCCAGATTTGCTTTCGAAGTCGTCATCACCGCGCTTGACAGTCTCCAGGAAAGCGTTACGAGCGCCCTCCACAACAAAAGGAGATCTGAGGGTCCGCAGCATTACATCCATACCTTCCGGAACGCATCTTACTGTCAATTGAAATCGTAGTAATATGTACATATCTATAGGCGGAAGCGATGACTGACCTCGAAGAGGAAAGTTGTAGAGATAGGCAGCCATAGGCACGCCAGACTCAAGGAAATGGCCCTCATGACACATCTTGAGCCTCAATCGTGAACATCATGATATCTACGAATAAACCTTGATCCTGTTCAGCATCGGGTGCGATAGCCACCCGCAGGAACGAGATGCTAAGCATATTTACTTGACACGAGAATCCGTACTTAGACTCGGACAGAATGGCCACCCCGTAGCCATATTCACTTAAATCTGCATACTGGATACCGTAGAATGAGCAAGAATTAATAGCACATAAACACTTGCAAAATTACCTTGTGACCACATACTTCGAACTGATGAAAGTGTCAGCGTTGACTCAATGCACAACAGAGGTTATACCAACCTTCGCAATATCCCACGTTGTGTTCTTGTGTTGAACATGCCCGAATTGCGTTTCATACGTTGCATTGTCATTGTGGATATTCAGCGGTAACTTAACTAGACAAGCGTGTCAGTAGAAATTCATCAACAGAACAGGATGGGATTTACACTTCAGGAACTCATGACGTTGAAGCCAATCAACGACAGCACTGAAGTCGAAGAACGAGCGAGAATTCTCTTTTACAGATGCTGATGTAAATATGGGAATAATTCAGTATGATTGAGATCAACGTAAAGGCTGAACATACCATCCATAGCGTCCAGCGAGATCTGCCAATAAACGATATAAAACAATATCTCACCCGGAGAATGCATAGCACACTCACCGTCACCTCAATCGTAATCTTGCTATACGATACCAGGGATCTAACAGCGCGCAGCGGACCCTGCGCAATAACCGATATATTCGTAAACTCCAGCTGGTGGGGCGTATCGACGTGCATTTCATAACTTCCGGAATCTGGAGGACAATCTGTAAAATATGATACGCTAGGATTCCGTACCTGCGTCCCACTAAGTATGTAAATGGCAAGCCAATGAGGTAGGGTCTTGATATTGACAATGGTATAGCCTGAGGTATATCCTGCACAAATTTGAGATGCGTCTGACTCGGAACGGCGCGTTCAAACCACGTGGCAACAACACGTGATGTTCCAAAAAGACTCATGTCCACGATTTATTTTCTCACCCCATCACTCCGGAAATTGGCCCATATTTTCTGGACGCGCTCACTGGCCAGCTCACTCGAGCTCATCGTGGCCCACGATGTCAAGCTCCTCCCTAGCAAATTGGGACGGGAGCCAAGCCACGCGGAATCCAAACCAATCGTTCAACAGCGATCACACCCTAAATGTTGGTGTACCCAAGGGCATAACTTCCACCACGACAATGAACTATGATCGTACTGGTGCCTATTTGGACGCGTCCTTGACAAGTATGGAGGATCATCGAAGAGTTTGGCGCTCTGGAGAGGGGAGTAATCAAGACGTCTCATCACTGGCACGTGTCTTTGTTATTTTTCCGTTCTGCTTTGCTGGCCTACGGAATAGCTGGACGCGTTCTGATCTTTTTTCACTGTTCTAGGATGCAGTACGGACAACGATACCAACAATGCCCCATCTTGCTACCAATGTAAATGTGAGTGTCTGTTTTTAGGCTGTTTTTCCTTGTTCTCGGTAGCTTTTGACATGACGTGCCATTATTAGACATCCATGGACATAACTAAGATTTTTGAAGAAGAAAACGTCGTAACACGCGAGAATTATCCCGAGTCAATTTACAGTGCTGATGCCGAGGGTGAAGTGGACGACGATCAAGAAAGAATCGTTAGCGAGATGCTTGTAAGTGGCCTTGACTACGTCCCTTCGGACGGTGCCAACTAACATCCTGATTTGTAGAAGCTCTCACCCTCTCCTATACCTTGCCCGCAAAGCAGTCGACAGGTTGGTCGTCTTTTCTGTTCTTTCCGTCCATACAAAAATTCTTTGCCATGTGCCTGCCGTCCCGAAACCGCCCGTCGCTCCAATTTCTCTTTTTCCATTCATCGCTCACTATTTATATTCAGGTCCACCCCACTAACAACCCGAACATCAATCCCGCCCAAATCACAAAAGACCAAAATCAGGTCTGTTAAACTCCAGATGTACAATCAACTTCAGTCTGACTATATACATGTTCTTTAGGAGGACCTTATCTATTATCCACCTCTTTCTTCTGAGCTCCCCGAGAGCTCTTCACCGCTGCTCGCCACAGGCTCACTTTTCACCCCGCCCCCCTCCGCTTGTTCCAATCCTCTGTCACCCTACATATCATCTCCGCCTCGTCGACGCCGGCTTTTCCTATCTTATGTCGCCGTCCCGCCGTTTCAGAAAGGGATGACAAAGTCCGACTACGCCAGACCGCGGAAAAAACGTGTGCGTCCGGTTGACTTCCACCAGACCCTTGGAGAAGCCTTGCAAGCGACTCTAGAGCATAACGCGAAAGTTGGTGCCCTGCACACGACCAAACGGGATGGAGAAAGCAATCATCAGGTCGAAGGGAAACGGCTAGTAAATACGCGGCGTAATGCTGTCGCCGGCCCATCTTCGTTGTCTTCTTCCAGTTTGCCACGGGAGAACATGAAGAAGTTACATCGCAAACGAGATAGGGAGGAGAGCCACGATGACATTCCGAGGAAGAAAACGAAAACCTACCAGGACGGAGAGAATGCTTCTGGGGGTGATCTTCCAAGCAGGCGAAGTACGCACACTGAATCAAGTGCATACACAAAGTACAATGCGAAAGAAGGCTTTCTGAGGGTGTTTGTCTCCAGCATCCCTCCCATCCCATCTGCCGTCCTAACCCTTAACACTCGATTCGCTGTCGCGGCTACGCATGCGACGGGGAATGCCAAGGAGAAGGAGAATCTCGCAAAGACCTCCAAGAACACAGTAGACGATAGGAACAGGCGGAAGAAGTCGTGGTTTACCTGGCCCCCTTCGCGGCCGACTCTTCTTGATGCCGTCCGGGCAGAATACTTTGCGGGAGGTCTTGTGAAACAGGAAGATGATGCTGGGAGCTATGATGTGGAAGGAGAAATCTATTTGGACCAAATAGGCACAAAAAGACGGAGAGAGCTGTCCCCAGAGTCAGTGGTGGAGGATGCGCTCCATGCACGTAGGAAGATGAGGGAGAATGAGAGGGAGAGGGAGTTATTGAAGCGATCTATCCGTGCGGTTGAGCCGTTGGTCAAGGATGTTCACGTACCGCCATCCAAACCAAGGCCTCGTGATTCGACCGTGAAAATTCCTCGCAAGGCGGGGTCAGAGCGGCATCAAGCTCGTAAGGAAAAACGCGTTTTGTCTACAGATGGTCACGGGTCTCGCTCGCCGAGTACGAGTGTTGTTGTTCAGGAAACACCACCGCCGCGGCATGGCGATGATCGAGAAGGAACGGTCCCGAGAACTAAGGATATCCAAGTAACCTCACCCGAGAGGCATGATGGTAATACGGATGGAAAGGTCTCGGCTTCGAATCGCCATCGCCATCGCCATCGTAAATCAAATAGTGGCGTTGCTCAAACGAGCTCATCTGAGTGGCATGAAGCTGACCAAAAGGGCATGATCTCGCCGCCTGATCGTCGCCGCCCTCATAAACCAAGTAGTAGGGTTACTCCAGGGATGCCATTGGAGCGGTATGAAGTTGGTCAAGAAGCAATGATCTCTCCTTCTGATTGTCACCGCCTTCGCAAACCAAGTAGTAGGATTACTCAAGAGACACCATTGGAAACTGGTCAAGAAACGATCTCGGCGTCTGGTGGTCACCGCCCTCGTAAGCCAAGCGCTACTATAATGCTTGCTCAAGAAACATCCTTGGAGCATGGAATTAGCCATGAAGGAATGTTCTCTTCTCCCAGCCACCAGCCTTCTGCCAAGGCGATGGGCAAGCAGAGAGAAGTTAGTTCTCCTCTCGATACTCGTTTCGTCCCCGAGTCTCCACCACCCACGCCTCAGTTCACAGTAGACCACGATGTGAATGTACACATCGCAAACTATACGCCCGCCCTCCTCAACGGGCTAACTCCTCTACGCACCAATTTCTTCGCGCCCACAACCCAACTTGGAGTCGCTCCTTTCATGCCCCAAGTGCCGCTCGGCGACCCGGATAGTTTTCTCGGTGGTTCACTAGATTCCCCCTCCAGAACTTACGACCTGGACCAATCGCAAATAGGCGCTGATGCCATTTTCCTGCCACAGTCTATTACTACTCACCTCGGCGGTATTCCTGCCTCCCCTGAGTTTGACGAAGCCATGATCAACCCATGGGCCAATGGTAGCAACGTTTCCTCTTCCTTGAGCAACATGCCACCCTCTGTGATATATGGCGACGGCACTGTTAACCCCTCCCTTATCGGCGGCGTGCAGGATGTGGATATTATGCACCTCAGTCCGCCAGGTTCACCTACTCTTCCTTCCCCTCCTCACCCTGGCACGTACTCGCCTTCTCCTTGGGATATCATCTCACACTCCCGCCGGTCTCGCTCAGACCATTCCATCTCCCCTTCCCGATCTTCCACCTCTTCCTCTTCATCCTCCTCATCGGATTCTGTCACTTCTAGATCTCCGCCTTCACGATTGGTTTCATATTCATCCCCATCTCTGTCATCTCTAAAACGCCGACCTTCATCAACTGCATCTGAGTACGTTGAAAGCGGGCCCGCACCCACCATCCCTCGTCGATCTTCTAGGCCCTCTCGTCATTCCTTACGACACGTGCCTGACGGTATGGTCCCGACCTCTGAGATAAACTCTTATGTTAGCTCCAGTGATGAGAGCGAGGCGATTTCTAACCGAATAAAACGTGCCAAGAAATCTTCTGCAATAATGAGGATTGGTCCACCGCGGAAACAACAGCGAATGGATGATGCTGATGATTCAGAATCAAACCTCGCGCCAAGGAAATTGACAGCAGATTCAGCAATGCCGCGTTGCAATGAGCAAGAATTCTGCCACCAATGCCGACGAAGTACGAATTATGCCAAACTTAAATGTCCATGTGGCAAGAAGTACTGTGTTCGGTGCCTTGTGACAAGGTACGTGGTAATGGCTCCTGTATCACTTGTATCTCATTGCATTGATTAGATACGAAGGAGAGTTCATTCACGATCCTTCACGCACCACCTTCACTTGTCCATGTTGTCAAAAGACCTGCACTTGCGATATCTGTACCCGAAAAAGAGGCGAGGTTTATTTCGGTCCGCGATCCCACCCTGATCGCACCCAGCAAGCTGTGCTGAGTCGGAAAGCTCAGCAGAGTTCCGCTTCTCTGGTTCGTTCGGATCGGGTGAAAACCAAACCAAAGAAAGTGCCTGAACTTCTTACCACAGCGTCTCCAAGCGTCCGCCCCCGTTCTAGCCTCGGGGGAAAGACCAACCTTCCACCATTTTCGAAGACGGCCGCGGGACCTGAAACGTACTGGGCGACAATGTACTCTGTAACTGGTGAGAAGATAGGGAGGGCCTTTGTCGGAGAGGACGGCAAGGATGATGTTGTGGTAGTCCGTCCTCTTCATGACGCGAGACGTGTGTTTGTGGGTGCTGTCCAACCTTCTTGGGGCCTCGGCCCAGATCCCGTGCTGAAAGATCTAGACCCCATTTCAACGGCGAAGGGTATGATAAAGAGCCAGCATCGACGGTACTACATCGGTAACAAGGCCATTCTCTCCTATCAGACCGCACCAAAGCCCAGTGCACCTCCAGTCAATGGTGAATCCGAGAAAGTATATAAGTGGGATTTGTATGATGACTTTTCGTCCTTATCGTCCTTGGAGGACGACCCATTCACTGGCGGGGGTGAAGGCGAGTGTCGTCTGTGGCCTTCACTCAACGACTCTGATCTTGGAATGGCTCTGCAGGAGGGAATCGACCTGTTTCTCGCTAAAGGTCCCGGAATTGACTTTTCACCTGACAGCCTCGGAGACAAAGATGTTGCTCGTGCCATTACATTGGGATTAATGGCCTGTGGCCATGGCATCCAAGTTTAAAGGCTTAGTCTGAAGGATGAAAGCGATGAATATACGTTAGCCCGGAATAATTTTTATGAGACGTACAAGCAGTTTTTGTAATTAGTGTCTGCACAGCTGTATCATATACTGCCCCTCGATTTGTTTTGCATCGGAGATGTACATAATTCAAAACTCCATAGTACATACTACTAGATGTTATGACCCACCGACGCATCCCTACATACGAACTAATACTATACTATGAGGGCCATCCTTCGACCCGCGACTTTGTCGAGAATCTTACTGCGCTTACCGTCAAAGCACCTGGATGTTGTATTACGCGCAATTTTTTGACCGCATTCAGTTTGGTTATTTTGCTCAGGTTAGTAGCAAACGTACGTAGCCAGAATATCGTAAGTGTTGGTGCGGCAACAACGATTATTTGAATGCATTCTCTCAGCGAAAAAGAAAGTTCTCCCATGTCTCCGCGCGCGTCGTGTTCAATGTTCAGCGGTGTTTTCCACATGAACCCAAACTCCCTTCTGAGAACTTATGTACATACCGTACAGAACTTGAACGTCTTGACGTATTTCTCCTTCCATTGGTGCCTATTCTCAATAAAGCTAACATCAGACTCTTGCAAGCACGATGGCTCTGATATGTTCACCAAATTTATCGGGTACAGGAAATTCAGGCGGGCGTAATAGGAAACCACTTATTGAAGATAAGGTCGGGATCGTACTTCCTCTTGATCTTTTGTAACCTCGGGTAATTCTCCGCAAATACTAATTTGGTGTTGTCGTCTTCACCGGAGTCTGATATAACAAGATCATTGTGAATACTAGATAATTTGAACGACAAAAACATACTTAAGTTTGCATAGCCCAAGTTCTCAGAGATAGTCATCGCGGACTGGCCTCGTCGGAGGATACCAACGGCATCGTGGGCATACTCTCTAGCGATCAAATCATTCCCTGGCTTGCCCTCGTTCCATATTGCTATAACCACTACATTGGCTTTGGTAGGACGGCGGAAGGCTGTGGCATCGGATGGTACCGAGTTGATCTTGGCAAGATTATAATATTCCAAGAGGATGGTGCCTGCAGCGAAGCCAGGGATCTTTGGAACTTCCTGCATCTTCTCCCATGCCTGACTCATTGATTTGTAGTCTGTTGTACGCTGCGTAATGCCTTTGAAGTAGACACCTTGCCCAGGGAATGTAGAGAGATTCTGGTGAAAGGTTTACGGTGTAAATAAATAATCCGGAAATAATAAGGAAATAGATGTACTTGAGTTGCATTCATTTCCTCGTACGGAATTTCTCGTGTCCCATCGCTGATAGGGCCTGTTGACGAGATGGTCAGAGAGGGATTTGGGTACAAGCATGGTGCGATCTGTACCTAGATCGAAGAAGGCCTGGTGGTTTGCACGTCCCTCCGCCTCGGACCCATTATAGAATAACAACATCTGGATAGCTGGCTACAGCATCTCATTGCTACATATCATGAAACGGAGAAACAAAACCAAGGGACGTACGCTTCCATCAGGAGTATTTGAGAGGTACAAGCACATGCCTGCCTTCTCATGAACAGTAGTAAACCATTCATTACTTGCGTTGATAATATTCTCCAGTGCAGAAGGTTCGAAAGCGAGCCATCCGGCGTAAACCGTGGGGCGCTGTGGGTGTAGCTTCAGCACAAATTCGGTGACGACTCCAAAGTTCACGCCTCCGCCTCGAATCCCAAAGAAAATATCAGAGTTCTCATTGTCGCTTGCTGTAAGGACGGATCCGTTCGCCGTGACCACCGTCGCCTTGAATGAGACAAGCATTTTAGACAAGAAAATAAATATAACTCTCCATGATTCACCTGCACGAGGTTATCAATCACCAGACCGTATGACCCACTTAGCCAACCGAATCCACCTCCGAGGGTTAGTCTGCACGCATGATTCATCGAAATCTGATCACCGTGCTCGCATCGATACCAGATGGAACATACCCTCCAACTCCCGTCTACATACCACGAGGATGAGCGACTTTTCATGGATCTGCATGCGAGCGTACATGATTTACAGTTCCAGCCACAGTCGCTAAGCCATGCTCAATAGAGGCTTTGTCCACCGTCTCCCACACAGCCCCTCCACCAACATACACCAGTTTCTGCTCAGGATCAACCCTTGCCCCGTTAAGATACCTCGATAAATCAATCACAAGACCATCCTCGCTCGACGATGCGCCATACGGACTGTGTCCTCCACCACGAACTGCAATAGGAAGCTTGTTGGCCTTAGCATAGTTGATCGCCAGCACAACATCGGCGGTTCCTTTTACGAATGCAACAACCTTAGCACGTCTGATTGCGTTGATAGCCCAACGAGCGATAGCCTTGTCATAGTCAGGATCGGTTGGGAGGACAAGATCGCCTATGAATGCATCTTTGAATGCAGCAAAATCAGACATGTTTTGAGGCGTGGATGCACGAACGTTGGCTTTAAATGACTTGGAATATACAACACCCGGGCGCTAGGGTTAACATTAACATTCCATCTGTAGCAGCCTGAGAGTACGACGTTGGGAGAGTCATCATGATAGCCTCCGTTTTGAACGTTGATGACCTAATACGACGGTGAAATAAAATCTGTCTCGACCGTGACTGTGGGTGGTTCTATACGCTTCATAACCACTACCACATGTAGTATAAATTAAATAGTCACAGGCTGTTTTACATAAAATATTTTGATTGTCGGACGTTCCCCTTTCCGAAAGAGCTACCACTGGGGCGGTAAAAACATGTTACATCGTGTTAAATACGTTCCAAGAACCAGAGAATATAATTTCACTCCGCATTCAAATCAGTCACCATCAGGCAGTGAGTGAATAACATTAATATTTAGCCTCGCCCAAACCCAAAATAGCTTTGCCAAGGACCTCATGGACAGATTCAGAGAGAGATGGATTCAAGTTCCGGGCACATCGATAGGCACATCGTATCACGAAATCTACCTGGGGTTACAAGCGGTCATCTTCTCCGCTTGACAATGACCTAGCCACGCCCCAGGTCAATGATCATGATATCAGTCACGGTAGTTATTATTAGACAGAACACCTTATCAGTCAGGCAACAATTTTTCTTTCCATGGGCCATCGGCAAAGGCAAACATGAAAGTCTGCTAAGTTTAAACCAATCATTTCTGGTATACAAGTTTCAGGCCGGTGTAATAGGGAACCACTTGTTAAAGATAACCTCGGGATCGTACTTCCTCTTAATCTTCTGTAACCTTGGATAGTTTTCCGCAAACACTAACTTTGTTCTGTCCTGCACAGCATCTCGATCACCTACAACAGCTCCGGGGTCTAAGATAATAGGTTCATGCCTGTGAATACTAGACAGCTTGAACAATGAAAACATACCATAATTTGCATACCCCAAGCTCTCGGAGGTAGTCATTGCAGACTGGCCTTGCCCAATGATGTCCGCAGCGTCGTGAGCATACCTTCTAGCCATCAAATCATTCTCCGGCTTATTCTCTTTCCAAATTGCTCCAATCACTACATTGACTGTGGTAGCACGGCGGAAAGCTGTGGCATCAGGTGGGACTGAATTGATCTTGCCAAGAGGGAAATATTCAAGGAGGATATTGCCTCCAACGAAGCCAGGGTAGGCCATAATTTCTTGCAGCTTCTCCCATGCTTGTTTGATAGATTTGTAGTCTGAGGTACGCTGAGCCAGCCCTTTGAAGTAGATACCTTGCCCTGGGAAAGTAAAGAAGTTCTGGTGACAGTGCTATAGTGTAAACAAATAATTCAGAAAGAGTAAAGGAAGCACGGACTTGGATTGCATTCATTTCCTCGTATGGAATTTCTTGTGTCCCATCACTAATAGGGCCTGATGAAGAGATTGTTAGAGAGGGTTATGAACACAAACATGATCAGATATGTACCTAGATCAAAGAAGGGCTTGTAGTTTGCACGCCCTTCGACTTCAGATCCATTATAGAATAACAATATAAAGATAGTTGGCTACAATGTCGACATCATTGTTACCTGTGATAAAACAGAGAATCGGGATAAGGGAACATACACTTCCATCCGGTGCATTTGTGAGGAACAAGCACATGCCTGCCTTCTCTTGAACGGTAGTAAACCATTCATTACATAGATTAATAAGCTTCTCCAGTGCTGAAGGCTCGAAAGCTAGCCATCCAGCGTAAACCTTGGGTCGTTGTGGGTGTAGCCTCAGCACGAATTCAGTAACAACTCCGAAGTTGACGCCACCGCCTCGAATCCCAAAGAAAAGATCAGAGTTCTCATTGTCGCTTGCTGTAAGGACGGATCCGTTCGCCGTGACCACCGTTGCCTTGAATGAGATAATTTATGTAGTCAAATAGAAACATGATTCTCCTCCTTACGACTCACCTGCACAAGGTTGTCGATGACGAGACCGTACGACCCACTTAGCCAACCGAATCCACCTCCAAGGGTTAGTCTGTAAGTACAATTCATCAAAATCTTATCATTGATCTCGTACTGATAGAACGTACCCTCCAACGCCTGTCTATGTACCACGAGGATGAGCCAGTTTTAGACATGGATCTGCATGCATACGTACATGGTTGACGGTTCCTCCGACAGTCGCTAAGCCATGCTCGATGGCAGCCTTGTCCACCGTCTCCCATACAGCTCCTCCACCAACATACACTAGTTTCTGCACAGGATCGACCCTTGCCCCGTTATGATACCTCGATAAATCAATCACAAGACCGTCCTCGCTCGACGATGCGCCATACGGACTGTGTCCTCCACCACGAACCGCAATAGGGAGCTTGTTGGTCTTAGCATAGTTGATCGCCAGCGCAACATCGGCGGTCCCTTTTACGAATGCGACGATCTTGGCACAGCGGATTGCGTTGACAGCCCAACGGGCGATAGCCTTGTCATAGTCAGGATCGGTTGGGACGACAAGATCGCCTAGGAATGCATCTTTGAATGCAGTAAAATCAGACATGTTCTGAAGATCGAGGGGTGTAAATGCTCAAAGCGTTGACTTTAAATGAATCGGAATGTGATATTTCCGAACACTTGGATTAATTAAAATTCTATCAGTAGTTGATCAATAGCGGAGTACAACAACGAACTATTTGAACATAAGGTTTGGAGGGATAACGGCAGCCTGAGGTGAGTGTAAATGTATGCAGGGATGCTGCACTGCCGAATTTCTGCTCTTCCGAAGAAGCGCCCAACACCGCATTGGTTCTAATTGAATAAAGGGCGGCAAGTTGAAACCTAGGCTGTGTCAGATATGCCCCTGTGACATTCGAGATGGTAGGAGAGATATACATTCGTTCTGAATTAGACCCGTCCAGCGGCTTTGTATGAGCGGCTTGAAGGGCCAAATTGTGTTATCCTCTAGCTGATGTGTCGCCAAGCAGGTATTTGCTCCCTACAAAATCTGTACCCATGTAGACCGGCGATGTCTAGAAGGATAGGAACTTGAAAGTTCAACCAACCTTCATCTTCGTCCGCCTTTAGTCGAAAATATGTGTTCGCACTCTGTTCTTGAGCCTTCAGTGATAATTCGAATAGTATCCCTGACGCCAAAAGCAAGCCCACATCCTTTAGCTAACTGACCTCATGTTTGCGGATATTCACAGTCGAACGTAGTATGACTTGGCGCAAGAGGATCTGTTGGGCATTTTACTACTAGGTGGAAGGGCGCTTTTGCGGCATATCCAAATTCACAACTTGAAGGTACTACTTGAAACGCCGTGCTTCATCTGAAATGTAACTTCAACACGCTGCCTGCTTCGTTCCTCTCCATCCGAGTCTAACTTGAAGGCCTTCCAAACATGCTTGTTAATCACGATTCACTCCCTTGCCTCTATTTCCACTGTAAAAGTCTTCAACGTTGCCCTGTAGTACTACCTAGTACTAGCAATGTTTTTTTGACGACTCGGAGATGTATGGTCGGCTTATCTAAGTCAATGTGGGGCGACTAGGGCCCTGCCGCTGCACAATTTGTGACCTTGTTCACCCAAACCTTCTGGACTGGTTCTAACTGATGGGGAAGTTTGGAACTGGCAACGTTATGACTGTTTTGGACGTGCTTGATGGTCATCCTCACGTATATCCCACAATTCATTGTTTTCACAAAAGGAAAATTCGCTGCGGTAGCGTTACTTACCCTTGACGAGGATTCCACATTGACACCACCTACTCACACTCGCAAGATCACCTGTAACGGTTAGTTACTAGCTTAGAACTCTAAGACTCACTGTGCACCCAACAGAGCAGATTCCAGTATATTTGGTAGCTATGTCGTGTACGTCGTAAGTCAAAAGTAGTTACCCAAAACAAGTATCAACAGTATATAAACAGTAACCCTGGCACGGGGGGTAGTCAATAACCAAGCATCTGTTACATTACCCCCGTTTGAGATTGCCACAGGGAATCTCATCGTAAGTAATGGGTAGACATAAACCAAGCAAAAAGCATATAAAAGCAAAAAGAACAAAAAGAATAAACACCACCATCCTGTTGCCCAACTTTCCCAACCACTGTTCCAACTCTACAGGGCAATGTGGAGTACAAATACTCAACATAGTAATGGGCTGTGAGTGTCAGCGATTGACCGGCATATATCAAGGGGTAGTCACACAGTACTACCAGTGGGAGGAGCGGGGTTGGGGGCACTAGGGCCAGCAATGGGCAGGTCCAAATTGGGAGGCTGAATCCGGGGGGCAGTTCCATGTAAGGTAGGACCGGTGAGGTCTTGGAATATCGCAGGGGCACCCGCTGGTAGCCATTCAAAGTCCTGGAAACAGTGCCAGCGGTGGTCCTCTTCATCAATGTGCATCAGCAACTGGACTTGGGTAATGTCATTGTAGGTGGGGCACCACCACCCATCCCACCCGGGGATAGCTAGAGGGGTTCCAAGTTGGTCCAGCCTTTCAAGGCGCTCTTGGTCCATCTTACAATACAATTCGTGAAATGGCCCGGCCTTGGTGTGGGAGTAGTGATTAAGGTGGTGGAGTCTGAAGGTGTAAGCATGGTCAATCCACGATGGTGGAATTCCATGAGTGATGAGATGGTCGACCAAGCCATCCTGGGTGAGACTGGCCACCTTGCTCTCCTCATATGGTTGTATGGTGAGGGTGGTGCCTGAGAGCTCCACAAATGGTTTATTGGGGTATGATAAGTTCCAGATGTCGATGGCCTCACGGTAAAACCCAGGAAGAGCTACCAGACATGCAAACTCACGCATGAAATTGGAGTGTGGGCCCACCTGGCGAGGTCCTAGAGCCCGGCCCACATTGTAACCAAGCACGCTGCGCCGGTTGACTTGCAAGGCAAAGTTCATGGCAATACCATGGATAGGGTTGCCGCTCCCCAGTCGTCCGTGATGAATTACGTACTGGGACATGGCGTCAATGTCCAATATCCTCTTGCCTGTAACCAGGGGTAGGCCAGCGCCCAGAGACTTGTTCCATGGATTACCCTTGAAGGTGTCCTTGTCGTGGCAGACAGGGAAATCCTCCCATAGTTGGCGGTCACCCGAGAAAGGCCGCCGTGCCTTCCGTAAGAACTGGTTCCCATCCAAGATCTCTACCATGGCCAGGTCACGAAGTTTGGGGGTAAACCCGCCTGCAATCTGGTGAAATTCGGTCAGGAGGTGGTATGCCTCAGCATGATCAGTCGCATCCTCCTTCTTATCATTGATAAACTGTACGCCCCGGTGTACCTCATGAGGGTTCATAGGGAACCCTTGAGGTAGGTAGGAATAGAGGTGTCAGTTGCCAGCAGTCATATAGTGGCCACTCATCCAGCCCTCATAATCAGAAGCCACCGTTGCAGTTTTTCCAGTGAATACACAATTGGACTGGATGGAGTGGTAGAAGTACCTTCCGGTCATCTGCCACAATTCATTGTTGCATTCCCATTTGCTGTTGATGGTGACGACACCCAACCCATCCGGAATACGGCCAGGTCGGCTAGCCTTGTACACCACCTGATTGTCCGCCAGCTCGGTGTTAGGCTTTCCCTTGGTGTTGTCATCATCATCATACTTGTCATCATCGCTGTCCCCTGGGTCATCAGGGTAGCGGGTGCCCGTCATGGTGTCTGGCTTCATCGGTGCGGCAATGGAGGTGGGTGGTTCATTGGTCTGCTCTACAGTTGGTGTCACGGCTCCTGGTATAGCCACCACAATGGGGTTGGGAGTAGGTTTGGGTGTAGCTCCAGCTGGCATGTGGGTGCACTCCACCACCAGGGCCTTGGGTTTTCCAGTTGGCTGGTCTGGAGCAGGCCCGCCATACCATGGGTGATGTTGAGGGGTTGGTGATTGTAAGGGACCTATTTGGTAGTATTTACACCCTCCTTTCCATATAGGTCCAATGTTAGCTTATGTAATGGAAGCCATACTTATCTTGTCATTTACACTACATAGTTGCCTATAGAACTGGGTCATACTCTGTTGGTGTGGAGCTGGATTAAGTATCAGGCTCTAGTAAAGGACTAAACCCTTACACTTTTTTGAGTAAACCCTGCTATAACAGCTATACATCACTCTGCTCTGCTTTTCAACCTGCTTATATCTCTCTCTCTATCACTCTGCTTTATCCTGCTCTATCCTTTCCTATACCCTATCCAAAGACTAGAGGCATTAGCCATAGTTCACTAGAGGCCTCATATCCCTAGTGTCCACTGCCAGCTCATCACTGTCAACCCACTTAGTGTCTCACCTGCTGGCCTCTATTTTTGCTACCAATTGGCCTATCAGGATATATATCCTGTAGTCTACTCTCTCTAGCTATCCTAGCTAAGCCCTAGGCCCTAATCTGAGCCTAGTTCAATATCCTGACTTGAAACTGGGACTTATCAGTCTTGGTCTCACTGCCAGCTCATCACCTTGTCACTTCATCCTGTCTTCTCCTCTCCTACCTCAGATAGCTCTCCAACAGCTATCTAATCCCAAGCAGTTTCACTTCTGTGACTGTCAGCCCAGCAGTTTCACTCCCTGTGACTGCCAGCCCACAGTTTCACTTGTTGTGACTGTCAGCCCATCCTTCACTCCCAATCTCTCATACCACCTCCCTTGGTCTCAGGACAAGCTATACTGAGCCCTAGGACCCTTCTTCACATCTCTATACCCTTCTGGAGTGATCCTACAGCTGCCAGCTCACTGTACCTCTGCCAGCTCATCACTCTCTGGACTTGTCACTTTCAGTTCTAAGGCAAAGATAGCTATTCTTCTTGCTATCTAGAGTCTATTCTAGTCTCCTATGCCCTCCAGAACCTCTCCTGTATCTGTAGGAGGATCCCATTATCCTCCTTTCCCCAATACCTACTTTTGTGAGGGAGATATCCTCCCTCATGTCATTGACACTCAGAAGGGTTCATACAACCCTTCTAAACTTTCTACTAGGTCCTCTAGGACATTCTCTGCATCTGTAGGAGGACCAGATAGCCCTCCATGTTTTAATACATGTCTATTTGAGGGAGATATCCTCCCTTCTACAATTGATGCTCAGAAGGGATTATACAACCCTTCTAAACCTTCTACTAGGTCCTCTAGGACATTCTCTGCATCTGTAGGAGGACCAGATAGCCCTCCATGTTTCAATACATGTCTATTTGAGGGAGATATCCTCCCTCTTACAATTGATGCTCAGAAGGGATTATACAACCCATCTAAACCTTCTACTAGGTCTTCTAGGACCTACTCTATATCTGTAGGAGGATCATCTGGTCCTCCTTGTTTCAATACATACCTTGCTGAGGGAGATATTCTCCCCCATACTTCAGTTGAGAACCAGAAGAGACCATATAACTCTTCAAACTTGTCTACTGGAGTTCCTATGACTAAAAGACTACCCTGTGATGAGCCAAAGCCCATCAAACATCCAGAAAGCCCTCGACGTCACGTCGCGTTTTGTGGCAGTGCTGCCACATCACGCATTGATGATGCGCGTTATCTCCACAACAATGATTTAGAGTTGAAAACCCTATCTCGTGATACTCCCTTGTACGAGGAACAGTTGAGCTTCCTCAAGCTCAGTCAACCTCACTTGAAAACTGAGAAAATAGGCCCGAGATCCTGGTTGAGCCAGAAGGATGATCTGAAAACAATCAGATCTTCTGGAACCACCAGATCGAATGTTGTGCAGCAAAGTGGATATGCTGCGTTGAGTGCCAACATGCTCCAGCTTCAAGAAGAGCACTTCTGGAAGTTGTCAAATGTTCATGATGTTCATATCAGAACACAGATGAGCAAGTTTGCTCACAAGCAAGTCACTTCCGAACTTTAGTCTTACTATACAAAAGCGGATAGGAAGACACATGAGTATATTACCATGTACTTATCCACTCTTGATACAGTTGTAAGGGCTCAAGCCACTACAAATGACTTTATGCCTGTGGAACATTTCCCCGAGTTTATACCTTACAAGAAGTATGGAGTGCACAACAGCCGTACAGTGAATACTGTGGTATACTATGATCCCACCAGGCATCTGTGGATGTCCCGGGTTACGGATGCACCTGCACCTCAAAACCTTATTGAGACTATTTTGGGTGTGCTTAAATCTGAAGGTGCGAGGAATACACCACCCATGTCTCAGGTTTAAGGATGGCCTCTGGGTACGGTACTATGAACCCAAACAGCCTTCTCATAGTGAACCCCAGAAGTCTGATCTGAAATCAAGCACGTTGCTTAGCCAAACACCTGAAGGATCAAACTTATCCTTCATGTCAAACACTGTCAGTCTACATGAAGCGCGAAAGGATACTGTTATGCCTTCACCAGTAGATTCAACTAAGCCTATGCCTCGAAACTTCGACTTGCATCGTGAATCGACTATGAATGCAAAGCATGTCAAACACATGAGCCAAGATGGGAGACTTCCTGTCATGGTGAACGAGATTC
>QLOJ01004093.1:0-12342 GCA_003313625.1 Tricholoma saponaceum
AACCGGTGAATAGCGGAAGCCGCAAGCAGCAACCACGCCTATTCTGAGGATCTCTCGTGGAGATGCGATATGTAGCGAATTGAAAGGAGGGATGGGTAAACTCATTGTTTTAGAGCGAAAGGGCACGCATCTTTGACAGCTGATCAAGAAATCGTAGACATTTTTGAAAAAATGCTGCAACTTGCAACACGTGCAGGCATGGACCTTACCCAATTTGGAAAGGTCGTGGCGCCTGTACCCCCAATTGTGGCAATGTAGAACAGCCCTCACTCCTCAATTTAAATTAAATTATTAGTGTACGTGCAACTGTGCCATATATCAAGCCTATTATTGGTGTTGTCAACGCCGCGTCAGACAAATTAGGTCCCGCCCCATCTGTACTTTACCCAAATTGGGTAAGGTACCATCACCCTGGCATGTATGGTAGGTTGCAACTTTTTTTCAAAAATGTCTATGATTTCTTGATCAGCTGGAACTTGAAAAAAACGCGTCATATATTGCCCAGAAGATCATGTGTGCCTGAGTGAGAAAGTTCTGATTATGTTTGGATTATGCGCTGAAGAATGTTACTATGTTACTATATTGATATCTACAAGTAGCTAAGGACATACTAAGCAGTACGTCTCGATAGACCAAGTAAGAACATTGTAAATAAAAAGGTGCTAGTGGGGTAGCATCAAAACCTCATTGAGGAAAGCTTGCCACCACTGCGGTGCGAAATACACTGTGGTGCTCAATAGTTATATAAGGAAGCATAAAAATCAGAAACTGGCTTCATTGGCAGCAATGCGTTGAACTTGGCCCCAGATACGACCAGCAAGGCGGATAGAGTGAGCGTGCCACTCTGTGGCGATGGAGTGGATGACACGGGACAATTGGATGGAGGGAGATAGGGAGGAGTGTGGTGTCGGCTGTTCAAACCCAAGGAGTTTGGTAATGTCGGGGATCTGACCTAGGTAGAAGGCTGAACGGTGCAGTGGCCAAGTAGCACTATCATCACAGAAGAGAGACTTAGCTGCTACAATGAGACATTGCGTCCTTTCGCAAGACAGCAGATGGTCCTCAACGATGTCCCGACATTTGACTTCCGTGAACTTCACAACGTCCGACAGACTGTTTAAGCCCAGTTCAGTGAAATATGGGCACTCAACAAAGAGGTGGTGATCGTCCTCGGGAATGTCAAGGCAGCCGAAATGGCACTGGTGGGACTGAATCTTGTGTCGGGAGTGGAGACATGTTGCCATGGGAAGCTGTCCTGAACGTGAGTAGAGCTGAACAAGTGCCGAATAGCAAGATAATGCGCGTAAATAGGGATAAGTTGGCGGAGGGGTAGGGTCATAAACAGATCGAACTAGGCGAAGACTGTGTTTGAGTTCCAGTTCACGAGAGCATTGGGCTGAAAGCATGCGATCAGTGAAGCCTCGTATGTTTGACTCAATCCAACCATCAATGGAAGTGAAAAATGTGAAGTGATCCATGAAGAAGGTGGGGAGAGGAGCATGGTGTAGGTAGGGATGGATGTGTTGTGATTTGGAGGCATAATAGTCTGCAGACGTGTTGAGGATAGAGGGGATTGAAGACTCAGCTGAATGACCCTTCATATAACGGATAGCTGCCTGTCGCGAACCCAAAAGGTGGAGTATCCATTTGTAATAAGAGCGGCCATTCATGTGTCGGATACGGGCTTCAATGTTCACAGAAGTTTGGCTGTCGTCAATGAGTCTAGTGGAGTTGAGATGGTCAGTGTAAATCACAGTGGAGTTGTCCTGAGAGTCAGATAGGACAAGACCACCAATGATTCCAACGAGCTTGCCATGAAGGATAGAAATGTTATGGCCATGGAGTTTCATAATGATGGTATGTGGGCCTGTGATTGCAGATGTGACTGATTTGTCGTCGAGAGGGCCAGCTGATGCGGGAAGCATAGAGCCATTGGTTCCCCAAATTTGGGTGCCTTGGGACACTTCAGAGGGGAGAAAGAGATTAGAAAGCACCAAGGATTGTATGTACTTCTCTGCCTGTTGCTGCCTAAGCGAATGAGAGAGTAGCAGGTCAGCTGGACCAGAATAGAGCGCTCCAATCTGGGCTTGTGAGAGTGTGTTCTTGATCAAGTTCCAGTTCTTCTTCTGTGTGGGTGACCAGTTTCCATGTGGAAGCACCCTAACAGAGAAGGTAGTGAGGTTCAGGCAATTCACAGTCCACCCTCCAATATGACTTAGCAAATGGAAGCCCATGGAGCAAAGTGACTGAATTGCATGTCCAGTTGGGCGTTCAGATTGGGGGGTAGATGGCTTGATGAGTGATAATGCGTGTGAGACAGAACAACGTCCTTCGAGTAGGTGACTCTGATTGGTTTGACGGAGACTGATCCCAAGTTTCGACATCTGATCCTGCACAATGATCCATGTGGTGGGAATTGAATCTGTGAAACGAGTGAATGACCTCCTCAAGCCCTCACGATCAAGAGGGTAAACGCATCTGTTGATTTGGCAGGTCCAGTCTGCCATTGTGATGAGTGCCATTTTCCTGTAGGCAGGTATATAGTGGTTCAGATCCCGTGCTAGACTGTCGATGGCAATACCAGCATTGATGCGTGCTACAGATGGGAAGCCAAAGCTGCTGAATGCCAGGGGGAGAGTGGACACAGATGACGATGGACAGAAGGGGAAACCAAGAATATTGTGTATGCATTTCATGATTCGTTGGTCCAATCTGGTTGCATCAGCATGGAGTATTGGTTGGAGGGAGAGTAGCACTTGGCATCGGGAGATGATATTCTGTGATATGATCTTGCGCAGGAGTGTGAAGGGAGTGTGGAATGAGAAGGCTGGAAAGGAGAAGGAGTCAATTGTGTCCACTAGTTCTATATAACGGGTTTTGGGATCATCGACCTGTGTTCGTAAAAAATTGAACTCGTTAGTGGAAACAGGAACCTCATGCTCTGTGATTGTCCAGGGGTCAGTTCCCAGGATGTTAGTGATTGATTGGAATGGGAGCATCTTTGGTGGAGCATCTGGGCTATTGAGAATATGTAATGTGGTTTTCTCCCAGGAGGTTAGCCATCCATAGACAAATTGAAAACACTCCATAGCCAGTGTGAAACACTGAAGAGCTGGAAAAGTTAGTGCTGCAATATAAGAGTCGTCAGTAGCTTCGGCCATAGTAAATCGTAGTGAGACTTTGTTGTCAGGAAGATGTGGGTCATCCACCAGTTTAGAAGTGCTCTGGATAACAACACAGTCTGGGTCGGAGGATGCTAGGTCATCCAGATAGCAGTGTCTGAGGCTAGTGGTGATGGTGGCCTTGAAAGGTGACATGGGTCCACCTTGCTTGGTGACACCTTCAACAACAATGGGATCTGTAATGCCAAAGGCCGTCCGAGGAAAACATCGTGTTGACAATTGAGCTGCATGGTCCAGATCTGCAACTGCAAGCGGTAAGCCATAAGCTGCACATGCGTCATAAAAACCTTGCGGAGCGAGATAATCAAATCCTTTCATCTGATCCCGCTTCAGGAGATAGAGAGGAGTCTTTGTACGGTGGCTCCATGTCTTCAGCCCACTGAGGAAGCTCATGAGATCACGAGTTTGGACACCAGGCTGTGTAGCGACTTGGGTTTCAGGAATGATACCCATGCGGGTGGTGTAAGGAGAGAGCTTGAAGTTGAGCCAAATCATAGGCGAGTTAGCTAGGAAGTTAGAGATAAGGAGGCCCCTCCAATTTGATAGGTCAGTTTGGATTCCACGTTTGTGGAAGTAGGTGAGGTGGGTGTCTTTGATATCTCCTGGGAAGCTTGCATTGATGACCGAGTAGTTATGTAGATCAAGAACAAGTTGAAGAGCTTTGTCTGAGAGGTTCTTTATGCACCACTTTTCCCATCCATCTGGTCCTGGTGATGGCCGTGGATTCCCTTTGTGAAGCATGGCACGAAAGTCAGCTAAAGTTGCAGCGATGGGCCACAGAAAAGGATCTTCCACAACATGGTCTTTGACTGTCAGGACAGAAGGGGTTGTAAGCCATGGTTTCGGCTTGTTGGGAGGAGCTGAGCATTTGTAGAGCCCAGTGAAATATTGCCTAGTTTCTTCAGCAACAGAAGTGGGATCAGTAACAATGATGCCAGGCGATGAAGCAGAGTTGACTGCCGTTGGGAGAGGAATGAAAGTCGCAGACCCGGACATCAGTTTCTTTGACGAACCACCAAGAAGTACCCCCCTAATTTGACCTGAATCATAACGCCTAGCTCGTTCCAGAATTTTGGCCTTCTTGGCGGCATAGAGTTCTTTGTGGCATTTGTGTCTGGCATCAGCCATGTACTCGGTGACTGATTTGAAGGGTGACTTCTCGATAAGTAAGAACTGAGCAGAGTACTGGTCAAAGATTTTGCATGAGCCATAAGACATTGGTCATGAGCTGCCCTTGGATCGTGAAATCGCTCCACCAAGGTGTCTGATAAGAGCAACAAGCTCCCTGATGCGAGGAGATGAGATCTGCCTTTCAACAAATCGGTAAGGCTTGTTCCAACCAAAGATGTTGACTGCAGCCTGCTCGATAAGCATGGTCAGCAACTTGTATCTTTCAATATAGGACTCATCGTTAGTGATTTCGGTCAGTAAAGATGCTGAGTGTGACACCACTAGCAGATCCACTGATTCTGCAAAACGGGCAAACTTGTACTTGTCATCCTTTGATGGGTACTTGATCCTCGGAGGTGGAAGAGGCCTCGATGGAACAAATGGTGTCGAGGAGACCGCTGAAAAGTTAGGGACCAGGGACTTCAATATGAACTTAGCTTTGATGGCCCTATGATCCAAGCTGGGAACCCAGGTTGGATCTGTCGAAATTTTGGAGTCAAGAAGACAACTGTTAGAGACAACAACACAATCGATAATGCTGCCTCCATTGGTGGAATGCCAACCACGACTTGTCCAGTCTATGAAACGGTTATGATCTGGACATCTCATCCACAGATCAGTACCATGGGTATTCTGGAGGAACCCTTTGAATGCATGTCATGCCAGCACATTGTCAGAGGCACGTTCAAAGGAGGCAACAGTGGCATTGAGGTCACCAAAAATGGACCATGAAGTCTTTGATTCTCGTACCATGTCCGTCAGACATGGCCAGAAATTGAGGGACAAATCATCTGCACTGGGGTCGCAAGGAGCATAAACAGCAAAAGCACAATGAATAAAGGAAGTTGAAGATGATGACAGAGAGGGAACAATAACATCAACACATACAACCCGACCTTTGAGGGGTTCATGATTAAGTGGAACATGAGCCACTATCTGTAGGTCCTTTTGGACACCTAAAATGATCCCCCATTTCGCCAAATGAGAGGGTGCTGTGTATGGTATTGCCTTCTCTTCAAAGACCTCATAATTTGAGATTTGAAGGTTAGAGGCAGCATTAGTTCGGGTCTTCGTCTCTGAGAGTGCAAAGAAGTGAGGGGCTAACTTCATAAGAAGTGGACTGATGATTGCCAGCTTAACCGGGCTCATCAGATCATTAGCATTCAGTGCACAGACAGAGAGTTCAGATTGTGCAAATGTGGGCATTGCCATGGTAGTATTAACAAACAGTAACAAAACAAGAAAAGGTATCAAAAGACAAAGTTGAAAACGAAAGGCCATGGCACAAAAGAGGAGGCAGGGTGGTTCAGTACGATACAAAAAGTTGGAGGTCACAACCTGGGAGACAGGGGCACAGTTGACCAGCGGGTCACCAATATAAACAGTTGATGGGATAGATGGGAGGACAGCAGGCTCCTCATAGCAAGAAGACTGGGGAATACGGCCAGAATCAAAAATACGAAAGGACAAAAACACAGGAAAGCTGGGTGCAATATATACGGGGTGATGAGTAGTACCAAGTGGTGACGATCTCCTTTGTTGAGCCAGCCTAGCATCACGATCAGCCTTCAGCATCACGACACAGGTCAATGTTGGCACAATTTCATCAGGTTCGTCACTGATACATTGAACACCCACATAAACGGATGAAGAAAACAAGGAACGAGTAGAGTTGGTGCTCACCGTATCTCCATCTTGTTCCATAAGATCAGCTTGAGCTGCTGGATCTGGGTCAGACAGGGTGGAGACCGGCGACAATGTTGAGCACATGACACGAGATGTTGACAGGCCCTGAGGACCACTGAATCTTCTCTTCTTTGTTGCATTACCTGGTATACTTGTGGACATGGACAGACGGCAGGGTATTGAGATTTTCAGAGTTGCCCCAAGAGGTGGAGAAGCAGAGGCAGCCAAAGCAGGAGAAGCGGGTGCAGATGAAGCAGGAGGAGGGGGAGAGACTGAATGAGGACGATGGGGAGTAGAAGTTGAAGGTGAGGGTGAGGGAAGGAGAGAGTGTCTGGTGACAGCTGCAAGTTGATTAGTGAATTTCGAGAGGTGCTCTCTCTTGTCCGCCGCTGAAATCTCAAATTCTACTATCATCCTGTCATAACCTTCCTTTGCTTCGCCACTAGAAAACATGGAGGCAACATGGAGAGAGCTGATCTTGGACTCATCATCACCAAGCTGAGAACGTAACAAACACTCTTGACCCTGGATGAGAATGGCCTGCTGGGTCTGGCCCATACAGAAGTCCAGCTCAGAGATAGCATGGCACATCTTGGTCTGGTTTGTAACCAGGTCTTCCTGCTGGTGCCTGATGACTGTGACCTCACCTCGGAGCTCCTGGATTTGACGAGACAGTGATGCTACATTCCCACTGATCTGGGATGCGCCCTTTGCAACTTGGTCACCAAGCGAGTTCTTGTTGAGCAGGTCATCATTGAAGTCCCAAAGCAGGTGGGGCACAGAAAGCTGGTTACGGAAGTGACAGTTGAAGGAGTCGGCGCTGTGCATAATTTTGGCGGTGTCATCCCACGTTGACATAGTGAAGATGATGAGGTCGGTGTTAAGTGGCATAACACAAGTCTCAACCAGGGAGTGGGGAACTGTCTTCCTGATCCATTTCTCGAGGACCCCTTCAAGAAGGTTGAAGTCTCGAGCACCCTTGACAACAAGCTCGAAGGGGCAAAGAATAGGGATTTCCTTGAGAGGCTCGATGCGAGCACACTCCTTGGAAACCTTTGCAGGGACGTCAATGAACTGTTGGGCATTGAAGCGATCTGTGTCGGATGGTAGGAGAAAGGTGATCTGAGGACCGCTGAACGACGCGAAGATGCTGGCAATTTTGAAGCCTATTTTCTCTATGTGAGCTTTGATGAGCAGGAGATGGTCAGATGGGATGGCCGAGCGGTCGGTAACACCGGGGTAGAGGTCAAGGAGATGGCAGGACAGGCACTTATCGCTCCTACCCTTCTTGCCAGCACTCCATCTAACCTCCCACTCTGGCTTAGCCTTTGCAATAGCCTCCATAACAATCTCCAGGAGGTCTACACGGGGCTCTGCTTCTCCACTTGATAGAGTCTCAACGTAGCACGCTGACGATATGTTCGAGGCACGATCGCTGAACGGTAGCACAATGAGGCCAAAATCTGCAAAATCACTGTAATGGGGGTCAGACTTGAGACTGATCAGGAAATTCTTGATGGTAGCAGCCAGGGTCTTGTTTGATACAGGGACAACACCGCGGACAACCAGTTGGTGGCCTTTTGGCAGTAACGCGAGGGAAAAGGGCATATCGTTGTCGTCAGAACTGAGATCAGAATCCGGAGTTACTGGCCTAGCAACACCTTGTGTTTTCGTATGTGGAGTGAATGGGGGTTTTGTTTTTGTTTTTGTCACGGTTGGTGGAGGAGGGGTGGTAGGAATAGGATTGATATCGGGAGCGTTCGCCATGTCTACAGACTCTCAGGGTCCTGACAAATGGAGAAATATGGAAAAGGTCTGCATCGAGTAGAAAACTGAAACTGGCTCGATTTTGATGGGTAAAAAAAATGCGATATGGGTTAAGCAGTACAGATAAGAGCATTGGAGAGTGAATTTAAGGCAGTAGAGACACTGTGAGCAACTCTGAAAAGTGGGGTGGGGTGGTTGTTGTTGTTGTTGTTGTTGTTGTTGTTGTTGTTGTTGTTGTTGTTGTTGTTGTTGTTGTTCAAGTCTCGTGAATTTCTGACCAGTGAAAAGGTGGAAGATCCAATGCAGTTAGTTATTCCCTGATCTGCTACGAATATATCCACAATCGGAAGATCTGTTACCCCTGTGTTCACTGGTCAGCACTGCCACATGATCACTATCCCCATATGAGGCAATACCTTCCCAGATGACAATTCCCAAACAACAACTGGTGCACGTCACCCATTGGAGCGTATCTCTGCAACTGTTTTTTACCAGCCAATCAGCTTACTAAAAACAATTCGCAGATACGCCTGCCGACTTCCTTGCCATCCAATCTTATGTTCACATCCCTCCAATGTACCCTATAGTCTTGTTCGAACCCCACACCTGGGGCATTTGTTGGGTCATGTTGACTCAACATGACTTAGACAATGTCTCTGGTATGGCTATTCTGCCTTCCAAAAGGGTAGTCCCCTTCTACTGTTGTGCATATCCATTCCACTGCCATTTCTGTAGCTTGCTGCGTATTCATCACCCTGTTCATCATGGTCCTCTGTCCTGCCCGCTGGTGCACAGTGAGGTCAAAGGTCACTACCCACAAGATGCACTTCCTGCCTGGCCACTTTTTCTCACATGCTAGTTGTGGTGACTGCGCAGAATCACTGAGTGGCGAGCATTGCTTCAGCAATCTGGACTCTCAGTCTGGATGACCGAGAGGACGATGAGGCTGATGGCAGCAGTGATGGTGGTGGCCATGATCAGAACAGCCAAACTGACAGGCTCAAGGAAGAGGACAATGATACATTCTCGTCCTTTGGGGACCTGCCAACCCTGACCTCAAACAAGCACCATTGTGGTACATCCTGTTCGTTATCAAGGCTTACTCTATTCTCAAGTGGACAATCCATCATACTTATCCACTGCTCAGGAAATTGGTACTCAATCTATTCATCTACATTGAACAAGTGATTGTAAACTATGTAATAATGTACTATCAAAGTGAGAGTAGGTCATATCATTCTGAAAAAACCAATAGCACATGGCTTAGACTATTCAGATTTATCCTGTGACGAGACTTTCATATATGCAGTCTCAATGTCATTCATGCAGACTGGAGATAATTCGAAGGACACAGCATTTGAATCGGGGCAACATTGGAATACCTGCTGAGGGGGTCCCTCCTTAGGGACAATGGTCTGGCGATGCCTTTCTCCTCTACTTGCACAGACAAAAATTACACCTTACATGCAGGCTTCCAACACCTATGTAGTAATATCTTTCGGACCAAGTGATATATCTCCACCTTTGCCCGTAACTCCTAGTTTTATGGGTGTTGAGACGAGCTCCTCGTGTCACTACACTCCTAGTGCCCAGGTGACACAGCTCGTCTCACACAGCAGTTCATTGTCTTGCTAGGCCCAAAAGCACTCTATGCGTTCCCTCGATGCTCACCTCACTCTTATCCAGCTCTCCAGACTTCACAAAGTTCGATAGACACAAAATCCATTACAAAGGCTCATTCTTCCTGCCCGATCACTAATGAAATCAATGTGAGTCAGAAAGCAAGTAGAATTGAATTGTAGCAGGGGTTTGGAACTAACACTGTCCCTATATTCAATGGAGTAACTCAGTATTCTCTGTGAATGCTTGGAATAGCAAGCCCGGCACAGATCAGTCATCAAGAAACAACCCAACCAACCAAGCCAGTGGTTGTGCATGGCTATTCTCCCACCCTTCTTCTCACAGATAAGATAATTCAACTTCTAATGGGGGCAGAGAAACTCATTGTAAGAGGCAGGAGGTTGTGAAACTGACAGGAGCTTACTTCGTTCACCAAGAATGTTTGACATTGCCCATATGTATGTACGAGACGCTTCATCAAGTTCCACCTGTTGCTGCATATTTGGATTCCATGATGGTGAAAATGGAACCATGCCCTTGAGGACAACATGGAAAAGATAGATTAGCTTCTTGGCAGAACTCTTCCACAGAGAGATCATGTAGTAGCTAACGCTAGTAGTGATTTCCCTTTGCTATATGTGCCGGTATATGTTAGCATAGATTTCACCATGAGTTGGCAATGAAAAGCTGCCACACTCACACTTCGCTGCAGACACGAGACTTGTATTGTATAAACATGCTCCAGTGACACTAAGAGGACAAAGATGGCCAGAAATACTTCATACCAATTTTCAGTTTTGTTGCTTGCGAATATCAGCTTCTTCAATCCCTGACATACTTTCTCCATCAGACTCTGCATATGGTGGATGTAGAGAGTATCAATCTTGTAATCTAGAACACTTGGAACTGGACTTTTTCCATGGATGATTAACTTCTCGTTGGTAACTGGACTGACGTCCAACATCTCTGAGCCCACCATGATGGACTGCGTGAAATTTGAGTGGACACATGCTAAGATCTCTAAGGTATGAGATACTACAGATTGCTGTAGATTCTTCAGTAAAAGATGAGGGAGTAATGCTCTAGACACCCACTGCTCGTGTGCTAACGAACCTATTTGCCTTGCATAGTCCAAGTTTATAGATGTCGTTGCTTGCTGTGGTCAATATGTCTTCAATGAGGAGTGGTTGACATTCCTTTGTATAAGACTCAAGCGCTTCTCACATTCTTGGAGTGTCAATATCAAACTTGGAGACATCAGAATGAGTAAGCAAGCAACTAGGTCTAGGAAATAGAAGTATGCAAGAAAAGGGGGGTGACCACACAAAGGTGACAGCCCAATCAGAGGCTTCATAAGGTTCATCAAGAACATCATTAGGACCGGGGACAAATCGCCTGCAAATTACAGCTAAAGTGGGCACCTGATGGGAGCTTCTGAAGGTGAAATTGAAGCAAATGTATGTTGTCCAAAGTTTGTGGTTGTCACTGCACCATACCAATTGTGGGAAAACGGAAGACTTTTGACCAGCTTGTGAATTCCCAGGCCTGAAAGGGATGATATCATGCAGAGAGGCTTTCTGGCAAGGTTCTTTGTAGAGCTTTGCTGTTGTTAAGACTTTCCTGCAGTTTTTGCAGGGAACTTCGAGGTCACACTATTTGCACCATGAGTTTGTCTGCATTAAGTTGAAAATAAGTTAGAGTAGACACACCTTCTCCTTATTGATCCAGCAACGTATGCAGGCACTTTGCTTCCTGACCTGCTTGGTTGACTCACACTGTTGGTTGTCTGGTTTCTGCTGCTTTTTCTTCACCAGTCGGCGGTCTGGTACGGTGGTGAGGTCAACGACCTGTGTGGTATGCTCAATGACCATGGCAATTGGTTCAGAGGAACCTAAGTTCAATGCCTCAGTAGGTTGCACTGACGGACCACCACCGAGGAAACCTTGCCCTAGTGTAGGAGGAGCTAAGTGTCCAGAGGGGCAGCTGAACACTGGCTCCCCAGCTGAGATGGATGGTTGTGTTTCAAGAACTGGTGAAAAGGCATCAAGCTGCTGCTGTGCACCAAGGGGGTTCACAGGTGTGGTAAAACCAAACCAGGAGTAAATCTCTGCCAGTGTTGGTGAGTATAGAGATTCATGGGGGGCTTGAACAAGTGGACTGTTTTGTACACCAGAAAACAACGCACTAAGTTCATGGAAAGGTGGTTCATAGAAAGGTGATAGCCCCATAGACGACACTGAGGATGCCTGTCTGGTCCATGAAGAGGTCTGTTCACTTTGATTTTCCATAAAAAATGGCGGCATGGCTTGTGCAACCACTGAAGAGAGGCTCTCAGATTGGTTAAGCTGTAGGGGGGGGTTGGGGGAGGTGGAGGTGTGGGTTGCCTCACTGGAGAAGCTGTGTCACCTCATTGGCTTGTAGTATAGAACTGTGAGAATTGAGGAGGATTGACTTGGCTGATGACTATGCTGGGTCTTCCGCCGACGCTGTATCGTAATGAAGAACTTTGGGCTGAAGGCATCAAGTTCAAATCCCAACTTTGTTCACAAAGAGGAAGGGATGATGTGTTGAAAACCTGGGAAAAATCTATGTCATTCAAATCGAAATCATGGTTGAGGGGCATATTTGGTAGGTTAGTTTGCAGGAAATTTTTGCTGCCTGTTTCATAAGAAATCCAGGTTAGGGGCCCATAGGGCTCTGGATCAGATAGTGTGGTACTTTGGGAAAGAACTAGTGTTTAAAGGTCCGGTCTATAGGACCGAAAAAAGACCGTTAACTGAACCTAACTGGACCAATATTAACCGGACCAGTGGTTACGGTTAAGGGCTTTTCTTTAGTGGTTAAGGTTAAGGTCTTTCAAATTTGAAAAAATCGTTAACCGCAAAAAGACCGGTTTAAATCGGTTAAGACAGGTTAT
>QLOJ01004107.1:0-15247 GCA_003313625.1 Tricholoma saponaceum
ATCAGGACGTCCAAATTTTTGGCAGGAGTCCAGGATATAAGACCGAGTTCTCAATACTGAGAACTCGGAAAATCGTGCTTACAGCGTTTTACATAAGAATCTGTCATCAACTTGGCAGCTAACTGCAAAATCGTAGACGGTTGTTGAAAAAATGATTGAGAATGCCAACATGACGAGTCCGAACGACGGAGAGTTCTCTTGATTTTCGTCATATCCGTGAATCGAACTCAGACATGAAATCAAGCTGAACATACTCCAGACACAGGTAAACCCCTATTCTTGATCCTGACATTGTAAATTAGTAGTCGATGTCGGTTGACCATCGATGCAAAAGAGGATAAGTTAGGTTACGGTAATATTGATGAATAATTCGGAGAATAACATGTGCACGTGATTGAAACATACCTATATGGCAGGTGTGAAAAAAAAAACCAACGTCATATGAAAAATTCCCGTTCCGCCACCCCTTGAACGCTTCAGAACATAGGTCTGTATTCTTGGTCCTGATTTCATCGTAAATCGAACCAATGGAGCATAAGTATTAACAACCCCAAACTGGGCCCCCTACTGGCACCGATGGAATAAAGAACATTCTATTGCCCACATCAAAGGCTAGTGTGAACTGTGTGATTCAAAGCAGACAGCCATCTTGGAACCTGGCTGTTCTTCACTTTCGGACCCCGGGCCCGACAAGGCCAAGGGGGTTGGAACGCCATAACGCACGAAATGAATGAGGTCGTCCCTGGAGAAGAGTTCTAGTGTCAGGTTTTCCCTATCAAAGATATGAATCTTGCAATGAAAGAAACACTGATTTTCTCACCAACGACGGTGCACCGTGTGTTGGTTGTAGTGTGACTCAGAGTCCGTTTGTCTACAATTTTGCAGTTAGCAAGAATGAACATGTTTGAGTCGCAGATCATATAACGCCGGAAGCCAATTCTAGAAACCTCCATACGGAAATTGATTCATTCACTCAATTGCAATATGTCGTCTTGGGCAGAGCTGAGCGTCGAGACTCGAATCGTATATGGATGGAAAGGCGATCTGATATCACTAGCCTCAAAAGGCCATTCAATGAAGAACCTTGTTCAGATGTAAAATCATCGTGGCTAGTACGAGATATTATTCAAGATCAAGGGTGAATGGGGGGATAATTCAAACATGTTGAAGGTACAAGTGTCATCGGATGTGTGATAATGAATAATCTTCGCATCCTGCCGTGACAAATGCAAAATGGCTCCATGAAAAGAAATGGTTGATGGAAGGAAACGGAAACACCTGGCTAGATTTGATCCTATCACAGGTAGGACTCGGAAGCGAAGACTTTTCTGACAGTCCGCTGCTGCCCGCTGGCACCTTGATTCACTCGTCGACATCTGGCACGTTTGGAAAATGTAGCTCAGCTGATCATCTAACGACTCGGATCCATCTATTCTATCGTGTATCCGCCATCACCAATAGTGTGGAGATTCTTAAATCCCATGAGTTGTACTAACTGCACACCCCGATGGTGTCACCTTAGATCTGAAATAAAGAAGTATACCGAGATTGGGCAGTGTTCGATTTACAATGAAATTGGGGGTCGGGACCAATGTCCGAGTGGCAGACCATACAGTCCGGGGTTGCCGATATAGTCCACGCGCAAGTACGTTTCCGAAGCTGACCTGGTACCTCTCAGTACGTATGCCGCATGTAGTGCGCACTCACATTGAGCCTAAATTCTCGAAGTAAGGATAACGTCGGGGTATCCATCAGCACAAGTCAACATCCTATGGGAGTCGTCGTCGAAGGCTCCGGAGGTGAATGTGGTGGTGGAAGGCAGCGGAGAGATATGAGAAACAAGGACCATGACCAGGGCCATGCGACTCTGATGAGACTGACATTATCTCGGTTCCTCATGGCCACAGCACACATGCACTCATGCACCACGAATGGACCAAGATGTGCCCTCTCTGATGGGCTGTGGATGAACAACAGTTCAGTGAGGAGGGGAAGCAGGTCTCAATACCGAGCTTGACGTGAGTTATTCCCCTTTTCCGTGTTCTAAGGAATGTCCGGCTAACTGCTTGGAATTACTAGTTGGAACTTCATCGTTGGGAACAGTTATCTATATCACATGCAGAAGGTATATCTATTCTCTCCCTTCCCTACCCCGCTCTCAAACCTCAACACTTAACCTGGTTCATTACCCTAGGACATCGTCCCGCACATCCAAAAACAGGTCCCCGCCGACATGGGAATAAATGTCCTTGCCCTCCTTATCCACCCTGGCTTGACATACCACCCCGAAGAGTGGGGAGGCTATCCACACCCTCTAAATAGGGCTGCCGCCGTAATACGGTATCCCGTACCGTACCGTCGACGTTGTGAGGTGTGTGTATGACGGTACGGCATCCAGTACGGTACATCACCCGTGCCGTACCGTATCAGGTAAGTTATGCCATCCAGCCATATATACGGCCCGTATATAGCCAAAAACAGAAGTGCTGATAAACGTAGCCACAACCGTCACGGTCGACAACAATCTTACTCCTCAATTTTTTGACTTGGATAGCAGGATGATAACGGGTAAAAATCCTTTCAGTGGAATTGATAACGTGAAGCAGGTACAGTCTGGGTACAGTGCTCGTGTTTCTCTCAGCCTTCCCGTTACTCGCATCCTACATAATGTGATATGTTGGAGCAGTTTTGATAGGCTTGGTGAAGCTTCATCTCTTCGACAGGATTCGATTCCACATAACCTTATGCGCAGAATCCATTATTAAAACTTTTCACCTGGTAGAAGTTCTTGTCAACAACAACAGCGAGCTCACGATGCCTCCCTAGCTCTTCGGTAAGATTTTTTCCTCTTGCACTATTATTTACGCTTACTGATAGATTGAAAATTGCACAGGGCCCAACAACCATCATAGAACTTAACGACCCCGCCCTCTGAACACACTGGCATCGTCTATTACGAACAACGAGCAAGCCGGGTGGGTGCGAGGACGAGGGGTGCGAGGACAACAACAACCGTGGAAACGGGCATGGAAAGACAACCGCGGGGACGGCTAGCACAGAGAGGGAGTCTCGAGCTTGTACCTATTTTCTTCCTTTCATTTTTTGTTGTATTCTTCTAAAAAACTAATTATATTTTCTTCACATACAGGGAGGAGCACCAGCTAGAACAGGGAAAACATCAGCACAGACGAGGCGGGCCCAACCCCAGCACGGCGAGCACAGGTCGGAAGCAAGCGGCATGACAATACCGAGGAGCACCAACGACAACGGGGCCAGCTGTGCTGGGAGACAGGGAACTTCCACCAAGGAGGAAGAATATCGAGCGGTCAGCGAGACCCAAGTGCCGAGGAGGAGCAACGAGGTGACCACGGCGCCGACTCGGAGGGAGGTCCATCAGCAGTGGTGGTGCCCTTCAGTCGCGCACTGGCAGCACAATACCATCCCTTCCCCTCCTGTGCAATGTGGAAGCGGAAGCGGCATTTTCACTTTCATTTATCATTCCTTAACCTCCCTCACGCACATTGTATAAGTTTATTTCTGTAATAGTAACTATAGGAGTAGTTTATCTTGAGTCCGGCATGGTATGTAGTCAAATTAAACCAATTTGTGTCTATAACATAAGAATACACTCAAAAAACCAGCCATATGTACCCGTACTACCGTATATTACGGCCGTAAAATAGCCCGTACCGTCCCATTGGGGCTTAAGCAGCACAAATGTACGGTACGGGTGACGGTACGGAGCACACCCGTAAACATACCGTACCTCATACGGCCGTAACCGTATACGGTACGGTTGAGGCTGAGGCTCTAAACAGTTGTCCTGAGTGCGTAGAGTGTGTGGAGTTACGTGCTAGTTTGTGGCATGGGGAGATCGTGTGAGGACATGGAAACCACGTTGCCTCCATGTTAAGCGTGTATATCCGAATACTAGTAACAGTGTTAATGTTAGATCGAAGAGCGACTGGCCATTTGGCAGCAATGACGCGTCACGTGTGCCCGACGCACGGGCCACCCCTGAGGCTATATAAACATTCAGGCGTCAATTTAGTTCGTTAGAACATACTCATCAGGATCTATTTTGTAGAAACTGACCGAGTCTCGCATTTTTACAAATGCCGCATCCTTCATATCCACTCGATGACTTTCACGCTCACTCGTTATACTGAGAACATGGTTTTGCGCAAGCAGAATCTCGAGGACGTTTGGGATACTCTTCTGGTGTGCTTTTTGCCACTGAGAGAAATTTCCAGCGAGTAGAGCGTTTGTCTGATGGATACCTTTTTATATTACCCTTTGTATATCTTATAGAAGATGTATAAGCCCTATAACCAAACTTGTCTTCATCAATGTAGGCTTCTGTACCATCCAAGATTTGGATGTGAATATACCTTAAAAATTCTATATTATATTGGACTGGTGGAGTATGTGTATAACTATAATGTACAAAAGGTATTTGAAGTTGGCTAGCTATGAATGACAAGCAATCAAGGTATATTAGAGACAACAGGAAGGAAATGGAAGACATCTTCCGAATACACAACATTACTTTACAAGATGGATGAAACTCACTCTGGAAGCTGAGGATTAACAAATAAATTAACAAATAGCACGTATGTTATGGCGCAGCCAGCCGCAAGATATGCTCCTCCAACCCACGCACCCTTCATAGCTGAAATTTCTTCGTGATTCAGTATAATCACATTGAACGCCCTTGCACCCTTGCTGATAACGCAGCTATTGCAGTAACATCGGTCATAGAAGTTACTGAACTGGAACATACAAGAAATGATAATCCATATCGCATTAACAGATGCGATCATTTTCCCTAGACGACGAAGAATGATAGCTAGACATCCAGAAATAGAGGCAGACGTGCCTTTAGATCGCACAGTTGTCGAGTAGTGGGAAAGGAAACTGGAGAGCACTAGGACCAGCCAGCTGACAGTGGACAATGCGCCATATAACAAATACGCTCCCGACCGACACCCAATTCCTGAATATTGCCATCCTTGTCAGCATCCTTAAGAATGATCAAGGTCGACGAGATTCCTTACCAGCTGTTGGTGTAAAATAGGCGACGAGAATTGCTGCGCCTGTAGTACCCCATTGCAAAGAAAGTGCGAGTATGGACGCGACGAGGAACCTGGACCATACACCACAAATCATAGTCCAGAAACTTCCTCTAGTAACCGAAGGCTCTCCAACTGGAAGGTGACTGTCTACCTGTTCCAGTGTGCTCATCCTGTGTATGGGATTGAGCCTGAGAGAGTTCTCTGCTGTCTCCCAGTCGTCCTGTGGATCAACAAAATGCTGCTTGTGGACGTGATCTGAAGCTGCACGAAAGACATGGGACACGTCCTCCACGGCCTGTGTCCAAGGGAAGAAGCGTGAATAGTTGTAGATCGGAGAAGTGCAATGCTCATCGCATCGCAAAGGGTCTGCAGTGTTTGAGGAGAGTGAAATGCCATGTTGCACCGACACTGAGCTTGCCAAAATGGGCATGCCAGATGGCGCTAAGACATATGCTAGCTTATTGGCGCGTTCAAGTGCTTGACGCAATCGCGCCGAGTCACATTTTGGCGAAAGCTGGAGCCAACATAAGACAATGGTCAGTAGCCAGAGCCACAAAGACCCAATCCCTTGACCAGTCGACTGGATCGATGGTGTCGGATCACCACTGAAGGAGTCGATTAGTGTAAAAGTGTATGCAATGACAACCCAGGCAATGGAAGTTACCGCAGACAGCGACCATGTCTGCGTGTAATTCAGCAAGATAGCAAGCTCCTTCCACCACTTGTCGTTCTCGGGAAGTACAACGAGCGAGGCCAATAGGGAGTCACCCGTTGTAACCATCACGGGTGACTGCTGAAGGCTGCTAAGAATCTGAACGGCATTTCCAGTGTTTGGATAGTCGTATACTGCAAAACGTCGAGCTATCCATCGTCCGTTAAGTACTGTTAATGCCAAAGAATAGGCAGCTAATGTTGGTGAGCCAACGGTAAGCATGACAGATACAAAGTTGTCAAGCTTATCGTTGGCGCCAAACGGTAGCTGGGACAGGAGTGCCAGCCATGGGAGCAACCATGAGCTGAATTGCTGGGAAAATATGAACCAGCTGAAAGGCTCCGGGGCTGCGCCGCACGCGCGAACACAAAGATCATACGTAATGGCTGTCGCCGTTGAGATGTTCGACACAGGGCGGCCAAGGTTATCCGTCCCACCCACCGACCCCCAGGTGCCATTCTGGATCTCCTTTAAGCAGGATTGAAAGTTGGTTGCCATCGCGGCGGGGGAGAAGAGCAATGGGATAACGATCAACAAGATGACTTCATCGAAACGTCAAGGCGATTGCAAGAAATATGTAAATACTACCACTCACGACGAGTTGACAGAAGTGCAGCAGAGCGTCCTTTGCAGTATGGACAGATTTTAACGGTGAAAGAGATAATCACCTTGGGGGTTTTAAAGTAGACACATTAGAGATGGGAATCGAACCATTAGGCTTTACAGGTGTAGTCTGGATCCTGTGCGGATTGTCATTAGATAGGGTACCTGATACGCGATAGAAAATCGTCCTTGTTCAGCAAAAGGAAAATGTAACGCGCCGTTAGTGTGTTAATCCTCAGGACCTGCCAAAAATCAGCGCCGCACGCATGCCATAACACAGCTTCAATTAAGTGGGCGCGAGAAACAAGACTAACTGAAGAAAGGTTGACTGCATTCGGCCGAACACGAGTAAAACAATGACCACATGAACGATAACAGGAAGATAACACACATGACCCCCACAGCATAGACCTCAAATAGGAAGTTGCAGAACCAAAACGGTTATTAATAAAATGCTTGGCGAAATCAAAAACGTGCCATAGTAGGAAGATATCGGAGGGATGTATCGGAGATTTGGGATAGGGTTCGATCTTCAATGAAAAGGCGACAAACGCGACTTCCTTCAAACGCAGCAGCGGAACTTTGAGACTCAGACAATCATAGTAGCCTGAATACAATGTAAGACGAGTCGAATGAACGCACCAACTGATTGTAAATATACCTGATCAATGTTCTGGACATTCTCGTGGAGTGTCAGCTTGGTCTCCTCGGGAGAGTTGCTCCACCCGAATCTTGCAGAATGATTTGTAGTTTGCCAAGTGACAGGACAATGTGGACGTCACCCACGATGTTGAACAGAATTAATTCCCTTTAAGAGAGGACCAGAAGCTATGCGCAATGAACACCCCATCGCTGTCCAGAGCTGTCACGATGGCGTTTGCTACCGAAGATTAGCCGATTTTTTTGAAAGGGTCCCAGTGTCGTATAGATGCCGTCCGGCCCTGTTAAAACGGTCAGAATAGCTGTCATGCAATTTTCAATAAGTTCAAAGATAGACACCATCGAATTCCATGTCGAATCATGTCCAAAAATGCGGACCATTGAAGTTGGTTTCTAGTTTTCCGGAATGGCGTCATGAAGCCTTCTACACGATCCGCAGTACGATAGCCATCGTGGAAGGTAGTGGCAGTGTCGAACACTCAGGACGTTTTGACACTCGCCAAATGATATCGTCAAGCACCTTATATATAGAAAAGTTAGATGTACGTGAGTCATAGTTTGCAGCACTCACAGCATCACCTAAGTGTACAACAACCGGGGGCCTTCGCTTCATCGATGAACAAATCATGCGACTGAAATCGATGGTTGTACCTACGCCCAGCGTCAAGATAGTGTCAGACCCAAATTGGAAATGAAGGTGGGGAATATGTCGAATTCGGCGGAGATAGGATCAGTTGTTAGATTGACGAAAGCGAGTGAAAGTTTATCGTGACTGGAGACACTCTACTTTTCCAAAAGGTACGAGAAGGTTTTAAGAGGCAGTGGGCACCGCCATTTTATCAGCAATCGTGATAGCAAAGATTTTACTTATCTCAAGTTCTTCTGGGCCGTAGTTATTCGGGTCTGCTCTCCACTCCAGCTAGTCACTGTTGTAGTTGAAGGTCAAAGCGTGAGACATCCACAATCTTAACGGTATGATACACCTTGAGGCATGATGCATCGATGCTTGAAAATAAGTACACTACATTCATGCCCTCAGGAGTTATAAGCCTCAAGAGGTATAGAGATCATTTCATTCTCCGGCTTGTTCTCTTTTCACATGACCCCAACACTACGTTGGCGGTAGTAACACGGTGGAAGGCTGTGGCTTCGTCTGGTACTGAGCTGATCTTACTCAGGAGAGAGAAATACTCAAGAAGTATGTTACCTCCAAGAGGATTAATGAAACCGATATAATCCAGCAATCTAAAGAAAATTAGAAGAGGGGTACTTGGATCGCAGTTATTTCCTCGTATGGAATCTCTCGAGTGCTATCGTTGGTGGGGCCTGATGAAGATGATATTCAGCAAGTAAAACTATACAAGGGAAATGCGATCTGCACCTAGATCGAAAAAGGCTGTGAAGGCGCATATGGCCTTCAGCCTCGGACCCATTATAGAATACTAACAACTGGAAAACCAGCTATAACGTTGGAATCAGCACATGCCTGCATTCTCATGAACGGTGGTGAGCCATTCATTAGCTAAGTTGATAAGCATCTCTATCGATGAAGGCTTGAAAGCAATCCATCCAGCGTAAACCATGCGACAGCTTCAGCACGAATTCGGTGACAACTCCGAAGTTGATGCATCACTGCCTCAAATCCCAAGGAAAAGATCAGGGTTTTTAGTGTCACTTGCGATTAGAACCGAGCCGTTCATTATAACCACCGTCTCCTTGGACGAGATATCTTAGTATGTAAAGTAAAAAGATAACTGTCCATAAGACTCACCCGTACCAGGTTATCGATTACTAGATTTGCTAGATGCCACGTTCAATGTCACCCTTGTCCGCCGTCTCCCACACAGCTGCTCCGCCAACGTACACCAGCCCTTGCACCATCATGGTATCTCGATGAGTCGATAACTAGACCATCCTCGCTTAACGATGCGCCATATGGACTGTGTCCGCCGCCACGGACGGCAATGGGAACCATATTCACTTTAGCGTAGCTAACTGCCAGCCCGATATCGGCAGGCCCTTTCACGAATGCAACGACCTTAATATGCTTGTAGAGCTCCTTGATAAGGCACTCGTTGTTTTATTTGCAGGCTGAGCGAAAGATGGTCGTGTCCTTCAGGATCGGTCGGAACGACGAGATCATGATCGCCTATGAATGGGTGCTTTAAGGGCAGCGAAATCAGGAGTTCTGCATTCATGTTCGAAACAATGCTTTTACCGCAACAGCTCGGAATGTGAACCTCGGGCTCTGCATCTAAAGATGGAACTCGAGCCATGTCGGAAAGTCACAATGCACAAGCCAACCCAAACTCCGGAGCAGTTTGCCGATTGTCTGGATGTCACTGGATGTAAATGTAAAGTTGAGTGTGTTCCGAGTCAGCGAGGCATGTTATGTAATCCACGCAAAATCACACAATGTCCGAGTTCGAGTTCGATGCATGCCAATGCATGATGACGGAGACGATAAAGTTCCTAGCCACTCGTGGGCGCGCCAGAGTCGCCTAGGACTTAATAAACTGTGCACTGTGTTCAACCATACTTACGATCTCTAACTACCTTCCTTCAATCATGCCACTCGCCCAACCGAAAGCACTGCCAGACGAAGATACACTCGCAAAAGCGAGTGCGTTAAATATATCAGACGCCACAGGGCAGAATATCCTTTTTGGTTCCATTTTTGAAACACAGCAGACGACAATTGTTGTGTTTATTCGTGCGTCAATACAGCTACTTTGTATCTTCTCGGATCCAAAGCATATAACTACTAGGTCACTTCTTCTGTGGCGTAGGTACCATTAATATATCCTTGATGCATCACTGAATAGATACCCAATTGTAGGCTTGCAAGGTGAGCTCATTTTCGTAATACGCTTAACCCGAACTTCATTCCAAAGCCCAAGTCTTACGTAGAAAGCCTTGCCAACATAGTCCCGCAGGAGGCTCTGTCCGAATCAAATGCGAAAATTGTAGTAATCGGATGCGGAAAATGGGAAGCTATTCAATCATACGCCGGCGCGTCCTCTACCGAGTCTTCTCAATGTGTATCTTACGCATGCGTTGTCTCTCTTCAGAGTCTACAGGATTTACAGGCCCATTCTACGTAGACCCTACCCGCGAGCTCTATCGCGTCCTGGGCATGACGCTGGAGACACTATCTGGGACACCAAAGGGTGAGGAGCGGAAGAGTTACCTCACCGTTAGTCCTATGGAGTTGGCAGTAACAAGTATTTGGGTACGCTCTTGCCTTTACTGTTCAGGTTCGAAGCTAAGGCTAAGGATTCTAGACCGGACCGCTGAGCCACCCGACATTGATTGGAAAACAGGGCAAACTTTCACAGGTAGGTGGCGAGTTTGTATTTGGGCCTGGTGAGTATTATGCGTATCTGGATTGGGTGGGCTAACATCAGCGATCATGACGTCAGGGATGCAGTGTTTGTTTGCCTCACGGATGCAACATGCCGAGGATCGTAAGTTGCCTGCCGTCCGATATACATGTTGACGGTAACTGATTTGTGCTCTGCTCAAGATGTGGAAATTGTGGATTTGATGAAAGCAGCCGGTGTCAAGCTGCCTTGAATCAAAGAAAGCCTAGGAGATCTTGTTGGAGATCTGTGGCTTGATCAGTCCAGTATCAACGCATCTATGTAATTTGTAAACCGTGCAGGGCATCATCTACATATATAGACATAGTAAATAATAATAATAATTTGGAACCTCCCTGTCGGAAGTGAGGTTTAGGAATTCTCCGACCACCAAACTACACTCAAGTTCTATACATACAGGACCAAGAAACGCATGAGATATAATCGTCACTCATCCTTTCCGTAGCACGACCGTAACCGTGATGGTGTCCAATGACAATATGCTGGTAAATACCGCCTCCGTTTTGCCAAGGGAACGAACACTCGTGAAAGGTGACAGCTGTGGAATGTGCGAGAGATCCACATATTCAGCACTAAGAAACAGCTTGAGGAACCCAACCTCCACATCTTGGCCTTTGTTAATCGTATAAACAAAAGGTGCTTCGTCACCCACACCATATCCAAGCTTGATAAACCCATTGGGACGGAGAGGCGATTCTAGTTGGTACTGGCCAGGGAAAGGTGACTGATAGAGTGATGCTGGGAGAACGAAATGGGTCAATACTTTCTTCTAAGCAGGCAGGACACGCACTAATGCTCAAGTTGCTGTTATCGAAGTAAAACAGAGCCGCATATAAAGGCACAGAAGAGTCGTTGACAATTTTTATGCCGTACATATCATGTGCACTTGCGACCAGGCTGATGACATCGTTCTGGTTGAGATCGTCCCCAATTTGTTCCATCACTGGCTGCATATTATCGTCATACTTTCCTTCAACCAGTTCCACCTCAGCGAACTCAAGGCGGACCTTGTTCTGAATGTTGGAATGGTCCTCGGTACCACGGAGATGCCAGTGGAAATGTGCAGCAGCGTCAAGGACAGGGAGGAGTATGCCCTCGTCACACTGGACAGAAAAAGGAATGCGCTGTAGATTGAATGCTGTGACACGTTGGTCAAAGATATCGAACACGACCTTCCTGCCGTTGAGGTCAATGCCTATCTCAGCCTGTTCTTTCTCCACTCGCCGTATTCTTGGATGGTCAGGACGCGCATATTGCATCTCTCGGACAAGTGTACTGAAAGTAGAGGCGAGTCTCTTTCGTTTTGCCACATGGACGCGCAGGTCCTGTTTAGTTCCAGCCTTAGTCTGCAATGCGAAAGCAGACCCATACAGCTGGGATCGTGAGGCGCTGAAAAGGGGCGTCATCGTCGAGCGGAACGGACGGGCATCGCGCACAACAAATATACCCAGCGGAGATGGTCTCTGGGAGGACTCAGGACTCTTGTAGAGTGTAAACTCGTCCCCTGCCTCAATACCATGAGAAGTGCCAGCATTCATCACATAAATGTCGCCGTCCATTTGTACTTTGAACAAAACTCTTCCCCGGCTTTTGACCTTGGCATCGAATAGAACGCGATTGCGATGTAATCCTTCACATTGGGGATTTTGCCTCCAAATAAAATCTGTCAGTCAGATGTTTCACAGGAACAAAGTCGGGCTCACTCAATCAAACTGGAAAGCCGCTGGAGCAAACTAGCACAAGTGACATTTTGAGCACCAACTGTGGACAGCAATTTCAATAAAGCGGAAGTGAAGATTCCGTTTCCTTGGTCTTCGTACGCAGCCTCATTCGTCCCACATGCAGCGAGAAGGATGTGGGACCTCTGGTTGCAATGAAGGAAAAAAGGGGGTCCAGGCTTAGTACCATTCCAAATCTCTAGGTCTAGGTCCGAAGGCACATCATTTGGTATCTCAGTATACCGCGCTTTACGACTGGATTCTGATAGACGAACATCGGATCTAGAGTGGCAGCAGTCGAAGATCACCGTCTATATACATAATCCCATCAGTTGTGTACACATGGTATGCGGGATGGGCAGACATACTATATTATCACCCCACTTTTTCGCAACATGAGAAAGCAATGCACCAATTGTTCTATCTGGAATACCGTAAGTCCCCCGACTGTCGACGTTGGTACGTAAATCGTGTGGAATAAGCATTTGGATTTTTGCGCTACCAGATTTCCAGTCTTTCGGAGCATCAGCCTCACTACCATGTCCAGCATAGTATACAAGGATAGGGTTGCCACGACGAATACGCTGATCAGCTACCAAGTTGTTGAGTTCTTGGATAATTGCTCTTCGTGTGGCTTCGGAGTTACGGAGAAGGCGAATTTGAGAAGCCGGAACTCCCAAATCTTCTTCAAGGTATTTTTTCACAGCAAGTGCGTCGGCAACAGCGCCTTCCAAATTACGAATCCCAGAAGACGCATATTCATCGATTCCAATGATGAGTGCAAAAAATGACGGTGGCCCTGTGCTGGAGCCTGCCTTAGAGTCTAGGATGCCCAAACCCAACGTTTGATTAGATGGCGAGATCGGAAAATTGCCAGGTTTGACTGTATTCGATGGCCGGTAGGATGATAGAATTCGAAAATCCAAACACATTCGCAAAGAGGGTCTGTTGAAGGAACCAAACCGCATGACGATATTGCCTACGTGGGAGAGAGGTCAGCGTTAGTATGAAAGTTAGGAAGACGCTTGATCAGTGTGGCCACAACGTGAAGGAAACTAATTTCACAAAAAGACTGTGCCTTGGAGACTCCATGTCCGAGATTAAGTAGATTGCCCAAACAACAATCCATACTTCAAGTTATACCAAAAATTTTACAACACCGTGACGATTAGTGGGGATATCCGGCTTGAGTATCCGGCGCGACTCCGGTACGAAGTTGATGGGACTCCAACGAAAATTTCCTTCGGAAACAATTGATGGAACCTGAAGAAAATTTCCGCCTCACAATAATGCTAGCAAAATATCTTGGAAGGTGATCTCTCCTCGGGCGACATACCGTGACTAACATCAACTAAGGATTCCATGAGGACTTGTCTCGATGCGGAGGCGATCTTATTACCTCAGGTAACTCCGCAATTAGCAAGCTGCGATGCAGCGTCGAATGATTCAGAATTAGGGGGGTTAAGAATGGTGTCACCGCGGCTTCGAAGGGTTACTCGGGATCATTCTGAAGACGCCAGAGAAGGACGTTACCCCCAAGTCATCCCCACTCAGTCATTTTATGGTGTTCCCTCTATTTTAGTCTCTCTTCTCGTTTTAGATGCGAATTCTCTGTATGTGTTTATACCACACTTTGGCCTTCCTTCATGAGCTTTGGCTAATGGCGTTTGAATGGCGTGCTGTAGCGCTTAAACTGGAGTATAATTAGAAAGCCTGGGATCACAGAAGTTCTAAGGACAAAGGGATGGTGACTTGCCAGCCCTAACCAGATCAAGGAGATAAAGGAAAAAACTGGTATCTGAGACTTTTCCCTGCATTCTCCGAGTCATTTGATTCCGCAAAAGGGAGACCGAGTCCCGGCCGGTACCGAGATAATTAAAGATTTTAAAGTAATAGCAAGTAATACTTAGCACAGCCACCTTTACCGTGCTACGTACCTGGTGCCTATGTAGTACCTACTCTCGTTCCGAAAGTTGGGACTATAACACACTTGAGGCACAGGAAGACACCAAAGACCCACACGGAACTCAATAGTCTGGATGGTGCTGGATTCAATATATCCAAAGCACCCCCTGAAGGTCTGCAAGCCAGCTGCCACGAGGCGACTCGGACAAATGGTACTGCGGCACGCCTTCAATGCTTCAACCTTCACCGATATCGATATCGATGGATCGATGGATCGATCACACTGATCATCGATCATCGATTATCGGACATCGTGTATACAACGTGTATTATTTCACCCTCCATACGACTCTACTAAATTCATTCTAACTTTCCCCTAACCTCTCTTGTGTGATCAGTGACCTCACACGTATCAAACCCCCGTTCTTGGGTGAAAGGTTCGTTTGAAAGGGTAAAAGTTCATCGACATGCCACGGCACGCTACCAGTTACAAAAAAACAAAAGTTCGGAGGTATGTAGGCTTTCTCTCTTACTGCAGGCCATTGAGTGTTGACAAACTTAGCGATCTGGGGGTCTCGGCCACTGATGTTGCATTCGTTGAGTTAGGCTCCAGCAGGGGACCGTCACTACCGTTCGCGGCACTCCTCGTAGGAATCAACAAATATGCGTCTTCCGAGATTTATGATTTGGACGGTGCGGTACCTGACGCACTCGCTTTCAAAAAGTACCTTGAAGATGATCTGGGTGTTCCTGCGTCTCGGATTCGCCTTCTCCTCGATGAAGAAGCCACTAGAAGCGCAATCATCCAAGAGTTCAGCAACTTGATGTCTGATAAGCGTATCAATCGTGGTGATCCTATCCTCATCTTCTACGCCGGACACGGCGGTGAGGTCAACACTCCGAAGGGCTGGCAAGCTGGCGATCCCAAAATCCAAATGCTTATACCACACGATTACCGTTCTGATGATGACGGCCGGGGGACTCATGGTATTCCAGATAGGACAATCGGCACACTGCTTTCTCGTCTTGCGGAAAAATGCGGCGATAACATAGTGTGTCTGCTCTTCCTACTCAAAATGTTTACACAACTGATGAAATTATTTGTATAGACAGTCGTCTTCGATTGCTGTTACTCTGGATCCGGCACCCGTAATGCCGTATCAGAACCCACTCGTAAAGCACGGTTTGCTG
>QLOJ01004109.1:0-24255 GCA_003313625.1 Tricholoma saponaceum
TTTCGGCTGGTTTTGGGTGGTTTCCCACTTGAGTTGCAGAGCAAAGATGAATCACCGTTTCAAGAGAGCATAGTCTGCACAATGAGCAAAACAGATAAGTAAGATGGAAAAAACGAAGCCGGTCTCATCATCGTTTTTGTGGAGCGCATCAACTCTATTAGTAATCAAATCGCGGATTCGTGTCATCCGTTTCTCTGGAGACAGAGTCGATGAAGTCGTGAGTTCGCCGTTCGCTTAAGCTTCTGCGCCATGTCCATAGTACCACGCGGTGAAGACCCCATTTATTCACGACCATTCATATACCAATGCTTGAGAATTTGGCATGTTGACCTCCCACGTCCTGGTTTTGCCATCGGAATAGCTCGTTCTTTTGACCATGCCATCGATGACTCCTGTGCCCATTGATCCTTCGTACGCCTTTACATGCTAGTGACAATCTGGCTCTGACTGATGATGTGTGCTCGTTTCAGTATGGGGTCGATGTTGATTGGAACGCTTTTCAGTGCCGTGTTGCTGGGTGTCACATATATCCAGTCGTTTTATTACTTCATGGGTAAGTTGTGAACTGCTTATTTCTTGATAGTTATATTGATATTTGTAGATTACCCAACGGACCCTTGGTATCTAAAGTCACTGGTGCGCGACATCATAACCTTTACTTTGTAGTTGTTCGGTATATTTGCCTTTTTTTTCAGGTTACCTGTACCGTAGTGTTCGATACGGTTCATATGGCAATGCTCTCACATACAAGTGCGGTCACTAAACTGTTCCCTCGTTCTTGCTGGATGGCTAATCATTAATCATTCCTTAGTCTATCATTACTTAGTCTCCAATTACAAGTATGCCTCCTGTAGAGTCCGTGTCTGCAGAACATCTTACAGCTCATGGACAGTAATCCACCTGCCCTTGACCGTCTAGTTTGGTGAGTGGTTGCTGTTTTAGCTGCTTTGGCTGTCCACTTACTGGTATGGTAGGTCAGTATTGGTAAGTTATCCGTTATGACACGATTGGAGGTGCCTTGATCATATTTCAAACTAGATGGAGGCTCTCTTCACTGTTTGTGGCATTCCCCACTCCTTCGTCCATGCGAAATTTATGCCTATTGTCTAGGGGATGACCGGCGGTCTTGTGCAATGGTATGATAGTCTCTGAGACTGTGAGCTCGTCAAGTTTCTTACAACTTGATATCAGCTTCTTCACTTTGCGGGTGTGGCGTCGTGAGTCATCCCAGTCATCCTGCATGTTATCAAGCAAACCTCTTTGTGATAGTGAGCAAAAATTACCTCTTAACGGCAATCATCCTATTGCTTGTACTGGGAAACGCTGGTGAGAACATCCATGACAGGATACCAGGAAATATGCTAACCATTTTTTTAGGGTGTGGGACCGGTATGTTTTGAAATTTTACAGATTTTCCTTGTTAAATACACGTCCTTTTTTAACAGCTTGGGTCGTTATTTCGTAAGCACAGGCGCCCATTCTCATCTACCCTAATTAATTCGCATAGGATGCAAATGCAAACATACGTCGACCTCCTCACCATTTCGGTAGGTAATTCGTACTGTGCATTTGTAATTCTTATTGATGAATTATCGTACGTGTACAGCCACTCACAATCTCAATCAACGCACTTTCAGCTAGTGCTGATGTTTTAATTGCTGGAAGTCTTGTTATATTACTCCGTAGGGCTCGCACAGGCTTTAAGAGGTAAGCATGCTTCCTGTGCGAAGCAAGATATTGAACTAACCCCAGTTTGCTTGACAGGTCAGACACTATGATCAACCGGCTGGTTAGCCCCCGCTTCGCTGACTGTACCCCCGAGACTAATATAGTATGATGTTGCAGATCTTGTTTGTCGTAAATACTGGGGTGTAAGCACAAATATTCTGCAGTCATTAGTTATTGACTTATTTCAAACCCGCAGGCTGACAAGGTAACTTTTTCTCTCTGTCAAGTACTATCTGATCCGATGCCATTCATTAGCTGCGTGGCAATCGCTGCACTGATCTCGGTTAGCTTCCCTTCGAAATGATTCGAAGCGTCCGGTTAATTATATATGCTCACTAGTTATCGGCGTCTCCAAAGACATTGATTTATGCCTCATTTTACTTTTGTATAGGACGTTGTAAGTGTCTGTGAACTGCTTCAAGTCTATTTTGATAATGTTTCTGCCTAGTCTATGCCAACTCTTTACTCGCAACTCTCAATGCACGGAAGCATATCACAGGGCGGATCGATGATGTCAGCCACATGCTCATCTCAATGCCTCCCTCGGTGATGTCGCCATCTAATTCTTCTGGCGTCAAGACACAGCCAAATATTTCAATACGAATAGAGACTAAGCAAGAACAAGATGGGTTGGATGATGTGCGTTCATTTCTGTGTTCCGTTATGATCCTCTGAGTCATGTGCATGCAGCAGCACCATGGGCAATACTATGATGATCTGGCGCAGAAGACCTTGCCCCTGTAAATATTTCTCTTTAGATACGAGTGAGGATAAGAATAGGGATCCAAAATGACAGAAATCGATGCAAGGTTTTGTCCCAGGCAGTAGTGGCTAATATTTTTGATGAAGCTGAGCCCAATTATCGCCTTCCATATGTTGCAAAATCACGGAAGAATTAATGGAATCTTCAAAATTTTGGAGATATCTAGTGTAGGGAGAGCGCAATCTTGAAAGCGTCCCACGGATTATTGGGGCAAATAGCGTATGTATACAAGTGCTAAGTACTACGCCACACTTGACCTATGTTCCCTCTAATACCCGCAACACGCCGAAATCTGGGCTAACATGTTTGATGAACCCTTGCCTATTTGTGAATTCACGCGAAATGGATCGTTTCATATTAGAACTCTTCCTATCTTTTAGACACATTACTTTTTTTTCTAGGCCAAAAGTTACAATGCCGTTTTAGTCGTCGCCATTAGGAATATTGCCTTCTCGTTTTCCACCAACTCCTTCACGTTCTATCGCCGTCCCTGGTACTCCACTTCATCTCAGTACTTCAATTCACAACGCAGCACTGTTTTTTAAACGAACTCGAATAGGTGGGATGCGGTACTTTAAGATTGGCAATATTGTGGAGAGCGAGGGGGAATATAGTGCTGGCGACGAGAGTGCCTCGAGGAGATGGGGGTTGGGTCTATCCAGTGGCATTGGAAGGGTTTTTTGAAGAGAGAAGGTGGTCAATTGAGCACTGGACGGATGAAGAGGTTCAGGAGCATCAGTCCTGTAGTTTCGGATGGATCCAGGAGCGAGTCCAGACCACATCAAGTGCTCTACCATGAGTCCGTGACCTTGTTACCATTCTGGCTTGTAATTGGACATATGTATACCAATCAGACACAATCTTTCATTAAAAAAACAGCTAGTTGTTATGACAATTGTGTATCTGCTAACTAAATTACAAACCAATTCGAACACCAACCATAAATTTTCACCACAAGAATCAGTCGAGTTCCCAAGAGTACATGGGTTAATTTCTATCCACTAATATAAATCTTGGCGTTGACAAGAGTGATGACTTCCGCCCATCGACAAGCCAAACATCATCTCCGCAATTGGCCAGCTGATCAGAAACTGTCCGTCGGAATGTTCGCTGGAATATAGTATTCCACATTGACAAGTCATGCTCATCCATCATCAATTGTGTAATTGCATCAGCCACACCAAGAGAGGTAGCGGTGTGAGTTGAGGTGCTTACGTTGTATAGATAGCACCTGGGCATTTGGAGATCAGGGGAGAAAGAAAGAGAAAGGGCAGAGAAACATACTCAAAACAGTGTTTGAGCTGGGATACAGGTATCCCGAGTGCAAACACGAGGTCGGCATTATTGGAAATGAATTCGCTACGAGAAGAGGATGGGTCATCAGGGTTGAAGCCCAGCTGGAAGAGGTGGGCGTCCAAGACGCAGCGTAGAGCGACTGGTAGTGATGGTAGCGTCGCATCAGTCAGTTGGTCGATCTTGCCTTGTTGTTCGGTGAATCAAGATTTAAGGTCATTGAGTTCACTCGTAAGGGTAGCAACTTTGTTTTGGAGATCAGAGAGCTGGAAATGTAGGTGATTTGGCGTGTGTGCCTGGGTATTGTAGATGAGAGTAAGGGGGCCTTGAGAAAGCGCATCGTGGATAGGAATGGTAGTATCTATTCCGTGGTAGACTCGAGCAACAGGATTGATACTGCAGTCGAAAAGTTGAGGGTGCATTAGGGGAAGCGACGTAGTAGGAGTTTGTGAGATAGATTCGTTTTGACTCGGAAGCGATATAATTGTTTGATAATCAAGGCTTGTCATGTGAAAGTTAAATAACTTCAAGTTCAAGCACCACCTGCTCTCAACCCTTCCATCGTTCACAATGTCAACGTCACTATTTCCCCTCCTCATCAATGCCTGGGACTCTCGTTGACTGTGACGAAAGGTGATGCTGACTAAGCATCTCATTGTTGAATCATAAAACGTACTAAAGCGACAGCAACTGAATCGTCGCCCATGACTTCTACCTATTGGTACGCAATGCGGACGCTATGCCCAGCTTTGTGCATGGCAACAGCACTGGACAACGATAGAAAGAATATCCATCCAAGAGAGTTATAAAGGTGAGCCATCATTGTGCTGCGATGCTTGCAAGTCGCGAACTATTTTTCTTCTTCTTTCAATTTGCAGCGATTGTCTATGCGCCTCTGAACTTCCAAATTCATTACTTTCATTCAGGCCACCACGCCTACTCATCGTCGCCATTGGGCACTTTGCCACGACTTCTGCGCGACATGGCTCCATCTCTATCTCGTACTTCTCACTCGCCCTTTCATTTTTCACTGGCTCCGAGCTGCTGCAATTCCGGGATCTTTGATCCTCCCGGTACTTTAATCAGGCCAGTGCTGTTTTCAAACAAACTGGAATATCGGTCAAGGCTTCAGCGAAGTCTTTGAATTTCTTTTGATTCTCGAGGAGTCGCTTATCAAAAAGCTCCATAATCTTTACTTGGTGTTCTCTTCTCTATTCCGATGCACCCATGTCCGCATTTTTCATCTTTCGCTAAGTACTAAGTACTACGCCACACCTGTCTCTCTAATCCCTTCAACACGCCGAAATCTCAGCTAACCTGTTCGATGAACCGTTATTTGTTTGAGAATTCGAAATGGATAAGGGTTCGTTTCCATCATATTAGAACTCTTCCTATTTTCTAGACTCATTACTTTTTTTTCTAGGCCAAATGTTACAATGCCGTCTTATAATTAGTCTCCGCCGTTAGGAACATTGCCTTCTCGCTCTTCACCAACTCCTTCACATTCTATCGCCGTCCCTGGTACTCCACTTCATCTCAGTACTTCGATTCAAAACGCAGCACTGTTTTCAAACAAACTTGAATATCTTTATACTGGTCAAGGCCTCAGTGAAGCATTTGAATTCCTTTTCGACTCTCTTGAAGCAATGAACAACAAAGCTGAGGCAACAGAATTGCGCCTTGGCAAGCTTCGTAAGGGTCTTTATGTGGCGTTCTCGCCTTTATTCCGACGTACGCGTCTCCCTCACTGACAACTTTTCTTCTACCAACCATGAGAACACCACGACCTCCTCATCCCCGAGCCATCGCTTCATTCCCCTCACCTTCCTACTGCCCTCGTCACCTGGCCTCTTCCACAACTAAAGTCATGCTCAAAACCCTGACAACAAACCGCCGACTCTTATACTTTCATGATCCCTTCACTCCACCCGCCTTCCTCCATCTTACGTCGGCTTCTTATTGACGCTCTTTTCTTCTCTCACCGATCTCACAACCACTTTTCACATCATGCGCACAACAACCTACTTCATGTATGATGAAATCCAGGCTCTGAGAGGTGCTTCACGGCCTCTTTCACGCTTTCCTCGAGTTTCCGAACACAACGCTCTCACGGCTGGTTCTTGGTACAGTGGCCGCAGATGCCGTCATCGCGCACGACAGGTACCTCGAATACTAGTATTTGGACTTGCAAACGATGCCAGGAACCCTTTGCTAGAGCGGAAAGCAAGATGCGCATTAGTAGGCGAAGGTTGGTGTATATCCAAATTCGGTGGCTTGCTAGCTAAGGTTAGGGAAAGCCTTCTGAATGGCAAACGGACGATGCCGGCGAACATATTTGCTCCGCTGTTTGCTGCGGAGGCAGCGGAGCATGTGCACTGGCCGAAGGTCTGCTCACCCCCACGCTGCCCACATATGCCAAGACCTACCACAGACCCCTTACACTTCTGCGCCAAAGAAATTAACACCTACTCAGGGAACCGCGAGATAAAACCATACTCCGCGAAAACCATACATCTCGCGGTGCCGCGCTCGAGATCGGCATCCCACGCATCTTGTCGAAGCGCAAGCGGTTGAAGGCGAGCTACTCGGGGTAGAGGTACTACCAGTGGGCGCGAGCTGGGGTGGGGACTGAGTGGACGGGGACCGGCAGTGGCACGATGGGACCGGGGGTGGGATGCGGTGCTTTGAGACTGGCAATATTGTGGAGAGCGAGGGGGAATATAGTGCTGGCGACGAGAGGGCCTCGATATATCCAGTGGTATTGGAAGGGTTTATTGAAGAGAGAAGGTGGTCAATTGAGCACTGGATGGATGAAGAAGTTCAGGAGCATCAGTCCTATAGTTTCAGATGGATCTGGGAGTGAGTCCAGACCACATCAAGTGCTCTACCGTGACCTTGTTACCCATTCTGGCTTGTAATTGGATGTATGTATACCGATCGGACACAATCCTTCATTAAAAAAACAGTTAGTTGTTACGACAATCGTGTATCTGCTAAGTAAATTACAAACCGATTCGAGCACCAGCCATAAATTTTCACCACAAGAATCAGTTGAGTTCCCAAGAGTGCATGGGTTGACTTCTTCTATCCACTAATTTAAATCTTGGCGTTGACAACCATGATGACTTCCGCCCATCAATAAACCAAACATCACCTCTGCAATTGGCCAGCTGATCAGAAACTGTCCGTCAGAATGTTCGCTGGAATATAGTATTCCACATTGAGAAATCGTGTTCATCCATCGTCAATCGTGCAATTGCGTCAGCCACACTGAGAGAGGTAGCGGTGTGAGCTGAGGTGCTTGCATCGGTTAGGTAGTGCCTGTGCATTTGGAGATCAGGGGAGAAAGGAAGAGAAAGGGTGGGGAGACATACTTGAAACAGTGTTTGAGCTTGGATACAGGTATCCCGAGTGCAGATGCGAGGTCGGCATTATTGGAAATGAATTCGCTACAAGAAGAGGATGGGTCATCAGGGTCAAAGCCCAGCTGGAAGAGGTGGGCGTCCAAGATGCAGCATAGAGCGACTGGTAGTGATGGTAGTGTTGCATCAGTCAGTTGGTTGATCTTGGCTGTCAAAGTCTCTATCTGTTTGGCCAGAGTTGTAATTTGGTTTTGGAGATCAGAGAGTTGTAGGTGATTTGGCAGGAGTGCCTGAGTGTTGTAGACAAGAGTAAGTGGGCCTTGAGAAAGCGCATCGTGGATAGGAATGGTAGTATCTATTCCGTGGTAGACTTGCGCAACTGGATTGATACCCCAGTCGAATAGTTTGGGATTCATTAGGGGAAGCGACGTAAGAGTTTGTGAGATGGATTCGTTTTGAAGCGATATTACTGTTTCATAATCAAGGGCTGTCACGTGCTCGATCTTGACAAGGAGGGGAAATAGTGACGTTGACATTGTGAACGATGGAAGGGTGGAGGTGGTATAAGATTAAGGAGCGTTTATACGGAACAACCTCGAGCTCTAATATAAATACATCTACCAGAGGCTAGAACTATTGAACGCAGACCAGGCTGCTTTCCTAATTAGGTCCATTGGGCTGACGGTTGGCTGACAGACCAAAGCTGGTATGTGAATATCATTTAACGAGAGCTCATATACCATAGTTCGAGCGCTCAAGTTTCCCAAATTTCTGCAGCAGGTGGTGGTGCTTGAACAATGCTTGAAGTTATTTAACTTCAAATAGGACGTTGACCGTGACGAAAGGGGATGCTGACTGAGCACCTCGTTGTTGTAAGGCGACCGTGACAGCCTCCGAATCGTTGCCCACGACTTCTGCCTATTGGTATGCAATGCGGACGCTATGCCCAGCCTTCTGGCAACAGTACTGGACAACGATAGAAATAACTTCCATCTAGGAGTTATAAAGGTGAGCCACCATTGTGGTGCAATGCTTGCGAGTCACGACCTATTTTTTCTATTAGGAGCGATTGTCTATGCTCCTCTGAGCTTCCAGACTCGTTACTTTCAATCAGGCCACCATGCCCTACTCGTCGTCGTCATCGGGCACTCTGCCCACGACTTCTGCGCAGCATGGCTCTGTCTTTTTCTCACACTTCTCCCCCGCCCTTTCGTTTTTCACTCCATTAAGCTGCAATTCCGGAATCTTTGATCCTCCATGTACTTTAATCAGGCCAGTGCTGTTTTCAAACAAACTAGAATATCGGTCAAGGCTTCGGCGAAGCCTTGAATTTTTCCGATTCTAGAGGAGTCGCTTATCGACAAGCTCCATAATCTTTATCTGGGGTTCTCATCTCTATTCCGATGTACCCATTTCCGTATCTTTTCATCTTCCGACCACGAAAACACCACAGCTATCTTTTCTTCTCATCACCTCATTCTCACCTCTCGCTCTCCCTATTTCCACACACCTCTAATCGCTTGGCCCTTAACAGCAAAAAAACATGCTCATGATCCTAACAACGAACCACTCACCCTAACATTCATCGCCATCCTTCACACTCGCCTCCCTCTAGAGTCTATTTTATTCTCAGCTTCTTATATATAGGCACTCTCATTTTCCTACGACCTTGTAACAGCTTTTCACATCATGCGCGCAGCAACCTACCTTCCCCCCCTTGCTGTATGGTGAGATCTAGGCTTGCATCGTCCAAGGGTTGTTCTATGGTCTCTTTGACGCATTCCTTGAGCTTCCCGAATACGAACGCCCCACAGGTGGCTCTTTGGGCGTAGGTGGCTGCAGATGCCGTCAATGCGCACGACGCTTACCTCTAGTACTGGAGTTTGCGCTTGCAGACGATATGCTGGAACGGGGAGCAAGACGCGCGTTGGTCTTGTTGTTTGGTGAAGGTTGGTGTACTTCCGAGTTCACTGGCTTGCTAGCCAAGGTTATGGAGAGCCTTCTGAAAGGCATAGGGAAACGGACAAGGCGCATTTTCTCTGCTGTTTACCGCAGAGCATGCACTCGTGAAGCTGGCCTTAGTGAGGCCTGCTTTACCAGCCGAGAATGGAGAGAGATGGCATGGCATTCGAGGATGCGGAAAAGATGAAGTGGATTATGGACCCCATTTCTCGAGGTGTCAACGAACATAACGCAGCCCTGTTGTACGAGGTGATTTTGGCCATTTATTTCATGGGATCAAGTTAACATTTATCTCACAGACACTCATCTCATTTATACTTCCTGCGTCCACATCCCACAGAGACCAATGCCCCAATGCTTTCCTCAACCTCCCACATCCGCGTGCAAGTAGAGCAAGCACGCATGGACCTTCTTCGATGGATAGGCAAACGTTGAATAGGAGTGCGACAGGAAGGTGGGTTTGATGAGCTTGAAGCGTGGGGAATCAAGGAGATCAGCAACTGTATGTCCTTTGTTTCTATTTTCCATGTTGTGACTCAGTTTCATCATTTATAGATATTGAGGTGTCTATTGAAGATCTGCTCTCCCACACCCCGTTGGTTTCCCTAGGTCCAAGACAGTCAGGTGGCACTCCAACCCCATCAGTGGCAGCATCCTCTAGCGCATCATCGTTCAAGTCCTTGTCACGCTCCAATGGCGAGAGGAGTTCGAGTGCACCTTCGGTCGTTTCTCCCGGAGAAGGTAGACGAGAGGGCGGCTCAGATAAGCGAGAAGGACGAGGACGGGGATGTTGATGTGGAAAGTCTGCGGCGAGATTCGAAGCTTACTCCTGCATTGTCGTCTATTGGGCTACTAAACCTTCCATGTCCATGTCACCAAAACCCAAGCCTTCGATAGCGAGAGTGTGCTAGAAAACGGCAGAGAGAACCATGAAGCATCTCGCATCTCATGAATCTTCACAATCTTCCGTGGGCTCCACTATCGGCACAGACATGCCCCGCATAGACACAACCAATCCCCTTCTCAAAAAGACTCTTGTTCGTAAGCTCGTCTCGGGGCTCCTTCCGCCACCTCTTCTGTCAGGTCTACGTTATCACCACATCAGGGAGCAGGTGCAGGTATATACCTACATCCCCGCCCCACGTCCTCTGCGTCATCCCTTTGGTCCTCTTCTGCCTCTATTCTCTCCACACGTCTACGATCTGCAAGAGCACTGTGACATCCTGCACTTCTATGATGCCCTCCTTGACCTGGTCGCGCCCCACTTCAAATATCAGTATTTCCACTACAAATGACACTTTCCGCACGGCCAATTCTTCCGTTGGTCCTGGCATGGGCGCCAGGTCGAGAAAGGAGTTCCACTCCATGAAGAGTAGTATCGTTGTGGCTGGAGCAATACCAATGAAGAGGCCCCCTGTGCCTGTACTGGATCCGAAGAAGTTGAGTCCGACACCGACACCGACCAAGAAGCCTGTTGTACCGGGTTTAAAATCTGTGTCGACTGCAAAGAGGAAGATTTCCACCATCGCTGCTGGTAGCGAGAGGGGATCTGCAATTGCTGGAGCACAGAACAAGAAGGCACCTGGGAAAGATACGGAAAGGAAACAGCAGCAAGAACCAGATGTTCTGCCCGCACTAGCAGAAAGCGAAGATAGAATGATTGGTCACTGGAGGGGAGTTCGCGCCAACACCAGCAGTGGGATCACAGTCAAAGGCAAGGTCCGATCTACAGAGATCGTTGTCGACCACAAGACGAGTAGTACTACTTCCACGGGAAGTAACACATTGAAGCGGAAAGGCTCGTCTGATATGATTACCTCCACCATAATCAGGGGGCAGAATGGCATGAACAATCTCTGCTCAGACAAGACGCTTATCAAGAAATCGACGCCTACTCAGGGAACAGCAAGAGAAACCATACTCCGCCAAGTCTCCTCGCGACACTCGAGATCGGCATCATCTCGTCCAAGTGCAAGCGGGGCCTACGCACAATATATTGGAGAGGTGGGAGGCGAGCTAGGACCGTGGGTTGGGTAAAGATGTCAGTGGGTGAGAGCTAGGGTGGTGACCGAGACTTGGATGGGGACTGGCAGTGGCACGATGGGAGTCTCGAGGAGACAAACAGGCAGTGCTTTGGCACTGTTTAGGAGCACCAGTCCTGCGGTTTCGGATGCATCTAGTGAGTCCAGGGGACTTTTTGTGAGACCTGTGGCTCGTGTTTGTTCCTATGCTATGCACAGCCGCAGACTGCCATAGCGACGCAGTAAGCGAGATACGTCTGTGTTTGGACGTTGTACCTAAAACAACCGAAAACTTTGTTAGTGAGACCTCTGGTACACGACTGTGCTCACTGATGTTCCTAATAACAATACGAATCGGACGGTCAAAAATATGTTCTCCTTATGTGTGTTTGTATCCTTTTCACATACGCAGGAAAGACTTTAACACCCACCCCAAATATCATATGGATGAAGCTTGTTCAAGTTCGGGTAGTTCCGAGGCAAGAACTGTTGTGAACACCATGTCATCCTTCCTTCTTCAAGTTCTATGCAAGACTGATTAATATAAGTGCTGTGCTGTGTCTACACGCGTGCACGTTCATCCCAGGTCTCAGGTCTCAAGCCTGTGACTGATCTTTTATTACTCTGTTTCATCGTTGCCAGAGTCTCTGCTAAAGCAACCAGTGCATGACCCAATGTTTACGGCTGTTCTTCGTTTTTCTGGCACTCCTTTGTTTGATATAAATGCAGTCAATTCTTACTCTCTTCCGCAAGCTTCTCATTACACACACTTCACCCCTGCTAGAGCCGGTCTCAGCATTTTAAAGTCAGTATATCTTTCGTATCATGCTCTTCAACTTTGCCACCATTCTTGCCTTGATTGCCTATGTCGCGGCTGTTGTGGCCAATCCAATAGAAACCTCCAACTTGAAGGACATGAGCATCAGGGTGAGTAATCATAGCCCTCATAGCAAGCTTTTCATGATGGTGGGTATGTGCAGGGTCTCGCTGAACAGGGTCAAAATCTGCAAGTCCGCAGTCCGATGTATTGCCCCTCATCTTGCGGGTGCTGCTCAAAATCATCCTGCCCCAAAAATTGCGGGTGCTGTTCAGGACCGTCGGGCGGCAGCCTCTGCTCTGAAACTTGCAAGTGCTGTTCAATATCATCCAGCGGTACTATCCACTGCCCTAAAACTTGTGGGTGTTGTTCAGAACCGTCCAGGAGTAGTAATTGTCCTACGACTTGCGGGTGTTGTTCAAAATCATCGTCCCGCAGCCTGCCAAGTGGTATCATCTGCCCTTCAAGTTGCAGGTGTTGTAAGATGACCTTGCTAATCTGAGTAAAAAATAAGCCATTACGCCAAACCCACCGTTGCAGATACATCCTTCAATAGCGGATTGATGCATGCACAGCGCCCAATAACAAGGCTGTAACAAGGAACAGTGGATGAACCACGATCATATCGAACGCAGCAGTAACTGGAAAGCAAGTATCTGTGTTTTGTTGAGGGCTGCAGCCGAATGAGGTATCAATTTACACCCCAGGCGATAATACATTATACCAGTCCCTGAAATTCACATGCCCGATGTGGTATACATCTTATTGACGTCGTCCTTCGATGTGTATGTTATGTGCACCACCAAGGAAAGGGTTACTAGTAGCTACCCCCAGGCAGGTCCTGGTCCACACTGTAGTGCACATTCCGAACTGTGTGATACCCCACCTTCACTACAAAATGATTGTAGAACATCAACGTGATTCTGGCCGGAGTGGTTACTGCACGAAGATAACGGGCCTTGATGGCGCGCCGTTCAACACCTGTCAGGCCAAAAAGTTAAAAAACAAAATTTGAATAAATCTTAAATATGGTGAACTACATACACGAGTGGCTCCGAGTCCTAAATGACATCTTAACCTAGTAGTCGGTCCCCCAGCTCGCTGTAGGCTGCAATTTTATGGTGGTGGGTATTGAGTAGAAGATGGGTGCAGCCCCTTGTCCATCCTGTGATGAATCGTTCGTAGAGGTAGAAGGAGTTGCTGGCGTGACGGCTCCCCATTGTTGGCGATGTCAGAGTTGTGGATGTCGTGGTGATCCATTTCGTCGGCGCCGCTCATGTGGGTTTTTCTAGAGTGCCGGTCTGCTGTTGTGCTCGCATTTTTGCCTTTCCTCATTGTTGGCCCTTTTGTCGTCTTGAATTAGCCGCAGTGGCACGGTGTCAGAGGAGTGGTGGCTTCACGCACAACCTCCGTGAGTCACAGAGGTTGCGAGCGTATGTGATCATTGCGAATGGAGGAGCGAATTTGGTTAGGTGAAATGTAGGTAAGTGGATCGTGTATCGCAAAAGGAAGAAATCTGAGAATGAAGATACCCACACATAACCGAGCTTACAACGTGTTATATAAAAACAACATTGTGGCTGACACTGGCACGTCATGTTGGCATCCCGATCATTTTTTTCGAGAATGGTATACATGCAGTCAGCTGAAATTCGATTAAATGCAATAGCCGTACAGCGGCGAGCGCCCTGGCAGCTGGCAGGCTGGCAAGTGACCAGCTATTTGATTTTTAGGATCACCGTCCCGCCTTGACATTCCCCAGGAGTCAGGACCCTTGTCACCGCTTCTGACACTCCTCTTGGCGGTTTATCTGAGTCATATAGTATGCAACATCTTCATCCGAGGTCAGATGAGCTTGATTCAAGCCATGGTTGACGACTTTGCCTGTGGGAATCCTAGCAGCTAGAGTCATACTAGAGGCACAGAAGTCACACTTGAAGCTTGAAGTTGAAGTTAGAACAGCACTATGCACGTGATGTCATGAGTCAAATCGATCATGAATTGTACTCTTTTCAAGTTGGTGCTCTTGGATGCGTATCAAACTCCCGGATGCACTGTGCGTCGATTGTTATCAGTTTTCATCAAGAGATTGGGCAAGAACGTACATTTTGCAATAACCTTGAGCGCTACGCCCATTTAGAAGGTTTGCCAATGATTTCGACGTCCTGATATCTATTATAGCGGCGATCCGCAGTGATCACCATATGCGCTGCATTTCAAGGCTACATCTACCCCCTTACTGCCTAATGCACAGATGACTCGTTTTGGTCTAGGACGGCGTTTTCATGCCGGAGTCCAATCTTTCCATACCTGAACATTGGTCACGCTGGAGTTTTCTGCCCGTGTGCGCCTTTACATATAAATGTGTAAGAGCCTAAGCATCCACTTGCCGTCCTCGTAACGTCCCCACATTTCTGTTGCATCCCCGATGTTCACTGCAAAGCTCGTCACCTTTATCTCCCTCCTTGCTACTGCCTTTGCCAGCCCCGTTCTTGAGGCTCGCTCCTGCACCCCGAACTTCCAAGGGCAGCCCCTTACTATCTTCAAGACCAGGCTCGCTTTCCCATTCCAGTGGGTCCCTACGAATGCGGTTGGAGGTGACATTACCCTTGTCTTCACCAAGACGCCATTTGCTAGCAGCGAGTTCTTGGTCGCATTCTCTGGTCAGCCTGACAATAGCTACGTGTTCAAGTTGGTGTTTTTTTTGGTTGTTGTGTCTTCCTGTCCATACCAATTTAATAATGGCTTTATACAGGATGACAGCTGATACATCTCACTCGCTTCAATTGCAAGGATTTGCAAATGGTGACCTCACCTTTCAGCCAATAGAATTCACTGGGAAGTGCGTGTATTTCTTTTTTGTGGTCATCAATTCCATCTTACAAATTACCCATTGACATTTCAGTACGCAAAACTTTTTTATCGACTGCTTTACCTGTGGCACGAGTGCTGATATCGCTGACGGTTGCACGGTTAAACATGTGCAGACGGGTCTGTGTGTGACGGATAACGGTGGTGGTTCGACACTCAAATTGACACCATGCACGGGCAGCTTCAACCAGGATGCTTTCAACTTCCACTCTCCATGAGTAGAAATGGGGATATCCGGATAAAACAAGGTCAATAGATTACGCATCGATTATGGACTAGCCTGAGCTTCGATTATCAATTCGTTATGTACATGCACGAACTTAACAACGTAGTCCCCCGTGCGCAGACCGAAATACAAGAATTCAGAACTTTTTGATATGGGAGGACATTGATGAATTCTGATTAACGTCAACAACATTGCAGACTGTATCATATTGATCCATTTACTAGTATAAACAATCTAGACTGGTAACCTTGTCTGTCGCGGACATGTAAGGCAAGCAAACTGTCGTAGACAACAGTTTGGTACTAACAATGTCGCGACAGACATGGTTACGAGTCTATAGACAATCGGGGTCCTTTTATTATGTATGTTGTGGTAATTTTGAAGTCCAAATTCCGGTGTGCGGATGGAGACCTTTGTTACGCAAACAAACCTGCTCCAAAACTCCATCATCACAATGCAACAAAACTCGGCCCACTTCGAATAAGGCATCCGCACCCTTCAATCCGCCTTGCAGACCTACGACTACAAACAAATCTCAATCCCACACATCTACTTACAACCAAGACTCCCACCACCTGCTCTCCATGAACGCCCTCTCCGTCACTCCAGCCCGCGAATGAATCTCCTTCACTGTGTAAACCAACCACCTCGACCCCGACAAACGCCCCTCTGCACACATCCTCAACGCTGTTAAAGACGACACTGCCATCGTCCCAGTACACACTCCTCAAGCACAAGGAACGCTTCACACATGAGTACGTAGTACTTCGTTCTCACCCCGCCAGGTTCCTCACCCCTGCCTTCCCCATATCAATTTGTTCCTTTTGGTGTGCACGCCAGACCCTGCCATCCGCCTCAAGTGCGCGCTCGTACTATCGCATACAAGGAGAGCATTCAGGAGGAACATGATGGTGGTGTTGGGGGGCTGGAAGGCACGGAGGGGGAGAAGGGAGGAGGATATGAAGATGTTGGGGGGATGTACATCCTTCGCCTAGCCATCCCGAGAAATATGACGGACTGTATGTCTCCGCGTCCTGACTCCTAGTTCAATGATTATATCTTCACTCACACATCGGGTACACAGGTACGAGTGGAGCGGATGTGAACATGTTGCGTAGGCTGAGTAAGAGACAGCAGGAGAAGGCGGAGGAATCATGTGTCTGCTAGGAACGGGAGTGGGTCGCTTGGGCCTGTGTCCGTTGAGAGTCGGTCAGAGGAGCTACTGTACTGGGCGAGGGCGGATTGTCTCCTGGTTCGCCATCTTTTTCATCCATCGATCTGTTCATCATACCACCAACCATCACAAACCAAAGTCTGGCCCTCTCCCTCGACAAAACTGCAATTACCGTTCTCCAACCTTCACCATCCTGCCCGAAGGGTGGGTTCGATGATGTCTCTGGCACACAAACGTGTACGCCCCGAAAAGGAGACATTCTCGCCTTCAAAGTTCACGTCATAAAAGCCATCAGTATCACTACGAATGGACAAAGAGCCAACGAATGGGGCCTACCCATTATGAATGTAATCCCACTGCGCGCAAACCACTCGAGCGAGGCCCACCTGCCAATCTGCCAATTACGCATGAGGCATCCATGTACAAATTGACGACAGGGTACACCAGTGGGATGCAGGGGAAGAGAAACGTTTCCTGGTGGTGGTGGTGGCAGCAGGTCTGGAACGCACAGACGAACATATGTGATCTCTGCGAAAGGAGGAGCTTAGTCAATCAGTAAAATGCAGGTGTGACAGGAATGAATTTGAGAATGGAGGTGAAACATGCATTGTAGTCTATTGGATGAACCAGTGGCAAGCTCGAACTCATCGATATCCCAGTTCAAATCCCTGCGTTAACCAAGATTCGGTGGAATGATAATGGGTTCTAGTACAGCAGAGTCGAGATCCAGGCAGGCAATAATCCTGTTTGAGCATCCTGGAATGATGATGATGATGATGGTGGATGGTGATCAACGTTGAATGCCCTTACTACCCAACTTGACTTCCGAATTTGGCCTATAGTTGACATAGATCAACTTGAATTCGACGACTGTATGTTAAACTTACACATTCATAAACTTCCTGGGCATCGGAGCTCATCCCATTCCTGTTCGAGTGATCAACGGACCGCCCAACTTTACCAGCGCGCTCCGCTGCAGAAATGGGCCTTGAAGGATGCATCCACTGTTTTTTCGCCTCTAAATAGCGTTCTTTGCACCATACTGAAATACTTTGAGGTAAATGTCCGCGCCGAAAGTGGCAGTCTAAAGTAGCTGATGGTTTAAGTAAATAGCAAACTGTTTCGAACAAGGACGACGTGCGGAGGCTCAGGTCCCGTATCGAAATGTTAATATCGTCTCTCTCTGATGATTGCGACGAACCGGAGGAGCAACGGAGGGCATCCTTGAAAAGGTAATTTCAGGTCGATATGGACTTTTGATGCTCATCGTATTGTTCACAGCACACTGGATAAGGCTTTTCTGGAACTGAATATGATGATGCGGCAGGGGAATACCTCTGCTTCCTTCAATGACTCAGACCAGGCTGGTGCGCTGTCAGGAATTGCAAAAGAGATTAGGGATGCGATTACGGATTATCAGGTAAATTTGTCCCAAAACCGTCCCTCGTCTATTCTAACCTAATCGCTGCAGACGGCCCTGCAACAAGCCATCTATAAGGACGTTACGGTACGTTGCTTTGATTTGAGTAATTTGAGATTCTTCTGACGAGTATTGCAGGAGTCTGGTATCTATTAATCATCTGCGCAGAAACCTACAAGCTGTTAACGAGAAATAAAGGCGATATGGCCTGGTTGAATCGCTTATTCTACACAAAGGATGCTTCTCATCTGGCTGGTCACAGAAAAAGGTGCATACCTGGAACACGCACGGAGATCTTACTGAAAATCGAAGATTGGATCCAAGGATCCTACGGCAAAGCCCGTTTATTGGCTCAATGGGATCGCAGGGATCGGAAAAACCACTATTGCCCAGACCATTGCCGAACTGACATTTGATATCGGGCTTTTAGGTGCTAGTTTTTTCTGTTCACGCGATTTCGCAGCCAGGAGGGAACTCGTTCACATATTCCGTACCCTCGCATTCCAACTCGCCTGTCAGTACGCAGGCTTCCGGTCTCACCTAGTCTATGCTATCAAATCACACCCAGATGTTGCCAGCTATTCCTTGTTGGAGCAGTTCCAACTGCTGCTGCTTAAACCGCTTCTGTGCAGTAATTTGGAGACAGTTATTATCATTGATGGTTTGGACGAATGCATAGACTATGAACCAGCATCTGCCCTACTGTCTGTCGTAGCACAATATGTTGACCAACTACCCCTAGCCAAGTTCTTCATCACCGGAAGGCCCAAGCCGCAAATCGACACAGCATTTCGTATTCCTTCCCTCCGACCTCATACCGAATCAATGATTCTGCACAATATCGAGCCAAGCTCTGTCAATCGCGATGTCGCGACATACTTCCATACTCGGTTTTCGGAACTTGGGGAAGTAAGAACAGACTTGGAATTAGGAGAAGGCTGGCCTGGAGAACGGGACATTGCAACACTTGTCCGCAGATCGAGCGGGCTGTTCATTTATGCGGAAACTATGTTCAGGTTCATCAATTTGGAAAATCGTGATCCACGGACGCAACTTCTTCTTATCTTCAACTCACCGGATACCGGCGTCAACAAGGCCTTGGTACCAGTGGACACCCTCTATACACAGATACTTCGCCTCGGTTATGATATCGATGCATACAGTGAAAATTTCAGGACCATCGTCGGCAGCATTGTGCTGCTACTTGATCCTATGTCTGTTGACGATCTCGCTCTCCTCCTCAACCTGGACCCCATGGATGTATCAACATCCATAAGCTCTCTACACTCGTTACTGGTGTCCCCGACCAAACCTCTGACCCTATCCACATTATCCACACATCATTTCCAGATTACATCACCGATCCCAAACGATGTACAGATGACAGGTTCCTCATCGATTCGTCCACCCATCATGCGGAGATGACTCTCCGATGCTTGAATTTGATGAATAAGGTGCTGAAGAGGAACATTTGTGATCTTCCACGCTACGTGATGAACGACGATGTGTCCGACCTTTCAGAAAGGAAGCAAAGATTTATCGACGACACATTGGAATATGCATGCAAATTCTGGGCAGATCATCTCCACATGGCAAAAATCAGCGACAAGGAACTTACCTCAAAGATTGTTGCGTCCCTCACTAAATTCTTCCGGCGGGACTCACTTCCATGGTTGGAGGTTTTAAGCATCTTAGACAAGCTTGCAATGGCAGTCCCTGCGTTGAACAAGGTTGTCCAGTGGCTCTCTGTTGTGAGTCGACGACTCTATTATTATTTTGACTGCCAATTAACCGTCGTTACCAGCGTGAATGTGACGCACACGAAGCTAGTGCAGCGACAGAAGATCTTATCAGGTTTACTCTTCTCTCCTTAGACGTGATCAAGCTATCCTCTCAACACGTATACCACTCTGGATTGCCATGGTGTCCCTCGTCTTCACTGACCCGGACTCTGTACCAACATGAGCTTGGGTTAGAAGTGAATGTCAAGCGCGGAACCGACCTTCAATGGGCTTCCTGCACTCGAACAATACCTGTCATGCCCAACCCCTCTGAAAACTTTGACGTCTGTGCAATTGCAATTTCACGTAGAGATGATATGATTGCATTTGGCGGCTTTGGGAACAGATATTATATTTCTGACGCAGCCTCAGGATCAGTCATCTCTGTTTTTCAAGGATCAGCAGAAGCAACATGTGTTACGTTCAGTGCGGACGGTTCTTTGTTTGCTTCTGGAGACGAAGGCGGGGAAATCAGAGTCTGGGATATCCAAACTGGGATATACAAGGTGTTGTTCCAGGGTGGAGAAGAGAATCGTGTTCGGTCCATCGCCTTTGCTCCCAAGGGAACGTTGGCTTCCGGCACCGAGGATGGCAATGTTTGGATATGGGATGTGATATCAGAGGAATTGCCACTGAACCGCACCGTGGAGGCACATACTGATTATGTGACATCCGTGTGTTGGTCTAACGATGGGTCAAAGGTGTTATCTGGATCGGACGATAAGTCAAGGCCACGATGGCGAACTTTCCCTTGGCAAGAATGATGAATTGAGGAATACACATCTGTAAATTACTCGTTGCGATCAAACAAGCCCAAAAGACCGCCATAACGTCGCCAGCACCGATCTTGCCATCCCTAACGAGTTTTGAGCCGAACCAGAATCCCTGAACAGACATGGCCATCGTCACGAACTGTGCAGCCGCACTCGTTGCGCCTCACACGGTGTTAATCTACGTTGAAGCCCGATTCAAACAGTTCAACACCTCGTCGAGGGTGCGTTGTTCGAAAAGGGCGGCATTGAAGGCTTTTACGGCGGAGATTGAAGCGAGGGCGCGGTCGACGACGGTAGCAGCTGTTACAGTCTCACTGCGCTCGGATGCGAGGAGGGGGTTGGCAAGGGATTGGGAAAGTGCTTGAACAAATATGAGGAGGGGAATGGCGGAGAGGATGACGAGCGTTAGGGCCCAGGAACATGTAAAAGCGAGAAAGAGACATGTAATGCACGTCGTCAAGTACTGAAGCAACATCCCTGATGCGAGGGATGATGAGGTGAGTACGTCGCCTGTTTCTCTAGAGAACAATAAGTTGAAGATAAAAAAATCAAAGAAGGGCGACGAACCTCGTGAACTTCAACATGAGACCGCCGGCGCCAAGGGGACCTTGTTCGCCGTCTTGTCCTTCTGGGTAACGGCTCTGTAGACACTCTTGCGCAGGGCCATGATGTTCATCTCGCCCGTCCAAATCCACAAGCTAGACGTAAGGCTTCCTAAAGTGAACGAGCCAACGCGAGACCCAGAAGTTCCAACGCGGCAATGCCTACGTTGTGAAGGAGAATAGACTTTGCTAATTGAGGGGGGGCTGGCATCAATGAGAATTCGGCGAATCTGTTGAATGCTTGGCCGACGACATAAGTCATGAAAGGGGCAATGCCACCGGAGAGAATTGAGGAGAGGATTGCGGGTAGGAGAATTAAGAGGCGGTGTCGTGAGGATAATTGGGAAAAGAGAAGGCAAATAGAAGGCGTAAGGGAGAAAGTAAGAACCAAAGGAGAACGAAAATCGTATGAATCGACTTCATGACTCTTCTCAAGACAATAGAAATTCATTTGTGTGCGCTTGTTTGTACATACCACTGTGTGAACACCCACAATAGCCTCGACCTCGGAATCGTTCCGCTTCCATTTACTTCTTTATGGTGAACAAAGATGAAAGGTACGCCCGATGTTGAACTTCATTGTTCGCTGTTACACATTCGGTACCTAGAATCACGTGGTGCGCCTATTTCGAATTGCATACTCGAATTCGAGAACACTTGCACTTCCGACGTATACATATAGTAGCGGCTCGAATTCTGATAATAACGCACTTTTCACAGATTTTCCGTTCATATCCCTTCCATCAGTACGATTTCCTGATCGATATCGACGAAACTATACTTGTGAGTGCCCAAAGTTTCCTGCCCGAAATGCTTTATTATTTCACAGCCTCACGCCTACAAAGCCTCTATACTGCCATCTAATTATCCATCAATATCTATCCTTTCTCCATGGAAACCATCCAAGATCAGATCAAAGGATCTTTGAACTTGCAGTATGTAATTGGACCAGGCTATTCTGTCCTCTTGGTGACGTCACTGACGTGTGAGTGCCCAAATTTCCCCGACGAAGATTCGTCATTAATGCATCAGAACTATACTATCGTCTCATCGGTCTTACATGTTCCGACCGATGACCCTTTGGACTTCCATTGCGGATTCGCCTCGATGTCTATCTCTCTCCATTTACCTCCGCCGTCTCTGATAACCCACCGCCGCCAACATGGCCACACCTACATCTGATCGTCAACACTGTCAATCCCTACCTATCCCGCGTATTTCTCCACGGAAACCATCCAAGATCATATCAAACAATCTTCGACTCGCTTGCAGTATGTATTTCTAGAACAGGTCCCTGCTGTTCATACTTGTGGCAATATTTCTCGGGTGGCGTTGCGAGCATGCGGAACCCTATCTGTTTTTGTCTCCCCAGTTGTTTCGACTTGCCCTTTGCTGTACTTCCTCATTTCCAACGCATCAATCTCTTACCCCTCTGACCTGCACCTCAATCACCCCACCATTGCGACCGGACCACCCACCTTACCAACGAAACCTAACAACACCACACACCCGATCTAATTCCTGACCAGACAGTTCGAGGTCTTCGCTTCCTAAGGTTCCGCATTCGCATCCTCATTCATGCCGGAGTTAGAGGTCTCAAATTGTGCTTTGCTACTCAAGTATAGATCATATTTCCAAGTATACAAGTACACACCATAGTAATTTGCCCATTTTATTTTTATTTACATATAGACCGTTATATTCGAAAAGAGTCATACCGAAATGCGAGCTTTCCAAACGTGGCGTACGAAACTCTGTTTCGCCTATGCCAATTCGAGACCAACCCCAGCTGTGCCCTTCTCCCCAAGTAACATCCCCCAGCGCGCTCAAACTCTTATTGCCATGCAGAAAGTTTGGACAGCTACTACAAGCTCGAAGAAAATTCGCATGTCAATCGTTGGTCATCTCTACGATTTGACGTGTTTAATCAAGCGGGGAGGTGGTGGTGACGAAGGTCCGTCCAGCTGAAGCCCGACAAGCCACATCATTCCTCGAAAGTGACTTTGATGAACAGAATGCCTTTCATGTGAAGTAAAGGTAAACCATCGAGTACAGCTTTCAAGACTCTATCCTTGTCGGGCTCTTCCCCAACATAGTCGTAAGGATAGGAACAATAGATGTTAATATCAACTTGTTGTAACTGTGAACCGGATGGATGAGTGATAATGGAGTCTAGATGACTCCAGACATGTCACATCAGCGTCACATAAATTCTCATAAAATATATCGGAGTCGAAGTCGTTATCCAAGTCGTAGCCACCACGAAACCGAATGTTGAACTCCAGGTGTTTGAGTGTGGCAGGAGATGTGAGGCTGATGCAAAGCGAACCTATTAAGATTCAAGAAGGACAAGATATCAAAGTCATATATGGTTCCGGAACCTAGGGAGATGTAGATTTCAAAGAAGCGTAGATGGCACATGAAGGGCAGGAATATCGGCTCAGTGGAATCTTCTTTGTCTCCAATTAGTGAGAAATAAGCAGATGTAGGGAATCTCGTACCGCACACATCTTCCCGCTTCAAGAAATGCCACACACACCAGTCAATCACTGTGTGAGAAACCATTGTTGCCGCTCCCTTCGAAACTGCCCGTGTCAGCGATGTTGAGTTCTCGCCAACAAAACTGCTCGGCGAGAGGGAATGCAACTCCAATGTCGTAAAGTGGACAATGTCGAGGAAGAGAGTAATGGGCACATCGGAGACATCCACGAGAGAAAGGGTTTTAAGGGTGGATGAATGTATGATATGAGAGAGCGCATCTTTTAATTCGCCGCTGAAACTATTCCAATTCAAAGGATTGTAAGCCAAACCAATCGAGAAACTCTCCAGACAACAGAATGGGAGTTGGAGTATGGCAGGTAGCGATGCGCTATTCATCAGCTCCCGGTCTGGAGAAGTTTTGCAACCCCAACTGCTGTTCTGAACAAGAGAAATGGTTCTGATAAAGGACTGAATGACTTGATTTTGGACGAGGAATTCATAAAGCCTCTGACAAGCTCGGTCGCTGCGAAGAGAAATTCTAGAGAATAGTTGCTTGCGAGTAGGAAGAAGGAACGAGGAGGAAACCAGGGCACATTTTTTCAGCAAACGCTCGTCATCTCCGACCGCCCCAATAACATTGTCGATGATGTCTTGCGGAATTTCCACCGATTTTCCCATATCATATATGTGCCTTGGTAGTTCAAGTTGTGGTGTACAGCTTCCACTGCGGGCATTGGCTGACAAATGCACTGGATGGAGTGTGAATAAATGGAGCATAAACTTTTAGATTATTCATATCCAAAGCATCAGATAAAGTATGAATAAATTAAAAAATTCCTCTATGATTAATTCCGCTTTTCATCTTGGCTATTTTTTAAAATTCATCTGAAGAAGGAAAGGAGAATATATTGAAGTGGATATATTTTGGATATATTTTCGGACTGATTCTACATTTTATGCATTGAATAAATGATGGATGTT